>JAGDQP010005320.1:3840-24690 GCA_022664845.1 Lepisma saccharinum
ATTATTATTATTATTATTATTATTATTATTATTATTATTATTATTAAGGTTATATGAAATAAAATATAGAAAATAAATTGTAAGTATAATGTTTATTAAGAACATAAAGCAAACTGATCTATAAAATAACTTACACATACTTCTTACAGCTGTATTTTTAATAAGGTATTTACAAGATTCTGTGGTTTCTCATGTTTCATCCAATGTTGCAATTGAAAACAGTTTCTTAATGCACAAGCATTCACCTCAACAGGGTCATGATAAGTACACTTAGAGATACCAGTGTTCAAATTTAATGTTTTCAGAGCAGGACATTCCTTTTCACTTATACGATTCACAGTTTCCAAGTGAAATAGTTTTTTAATCCACTGTACCTTTTCAAGACCTTTACAAAAAAATGTAGCTTTACTTGAACATAGTTGAAAAATTATTCTACGAAGATGTGAAACGCTGTATCCATTTGTTATGTCCCAGTGTAAACCGTGAAAGTTCTGGGTTAACCATTGTACTTGTTTTTGATATCCTACTCCCACTTCCGTAATGTCACATGGAAGTTTTACTAAACAGTGGAATAAAAGACTAGCATCACACGCTATGATACAAAATTCTCTCATAATAAACTCATGCGCAGAGATTTTAAATCCCTGCACATAAATAATGTACTGATCTGAAGGCACACTTACAGAGTTTTCTACTGAAAATTGTTCATGTATTACATCTGGTATGAGCTGAGCAATGAATTCACTATTATGAACTAATTCGCTACAAGATTTGAAAAAAGTGTTCATGGAAATACTTACATGACCCTGTCGTTTATAAATTTCATAAATAGTTCATGATCGTTTACTTCTTTCAGCAAATGTTTTGATAACACTTTTCCTGTATTCCACATATATATACAGTTATTATGAGGAACCTTTAATTTGCAGTCATTACATCGAATAGGACTTTCCTTTAAATATGTCCTAAAGGTTTCCACAACACACCGTTCCCTTATATATACCCCCACACAAAATGTACACTGATAATCAGACATTTTCACTTCACTTCTTTCTTATTTCCTTACAATGTTCTCACTCCTTCTTTCCATTTTTATCTTTTTTATGTAATATGTCAATCACTGAAGACATATGTATCTTAACCATACGCCATAATCCAAATTTCATATTCTTCATGCTTACTTCATCATTAACATTATTAATCACTTCACGATGATCTTCTTTATATATTTCATACAGTTCATTCGTTGTAGATGGCTTCAATAGCAAATACCACACCCGTTTTCGAAAATGTTCTATTTTTTCACCGTTAACCAATTCTTCAGGCTTGATATAACCTAAACACGCATGACTAGATTGATTGTTTTCTTCATTAAAACAACCTTCGCAAATTAAATATGATTTAGGATTCCACTTGATTAATGCACCTCGTATACATTCTTCATCCACCCACTTATTTTTACATTTGCACTTGGAAATTTTCAATGTTCTTTTACTTACACCTTCTCCTGCTGCTGCTGTTGTTAATGATGATGATGATGATGATGGAACCTTTTTCACCAATACTCGCTCTGATTTCACCAAGGCTGATGATCCTGATGATGCTTCTACAGCTGTTGCTGTATTAACTTTCTTTATAGCTGGTCTTACTGCTTTTAACAATACTCGTCCTGATCTCACTATCGATGGTAATTCTCCTCCTGATATTAATGAAGAGTTCTCTTCAACTTCTACTGATGAGTCCTTCCCATAAAACAATCTTTTCTTCACAGGATAATTTCCCTTCTCCAAAATACGCTTCTTCCCTCTCAACTGCTTCTCCGGCTTCCTTGGAACTATGCATGAATATACCTCTTCAATACCATCATCCTCCTCCTCCTCCTTCACCATTGATGATAATAATAATGAAGGTGAACGCCGATCTTCTCCATTTCTTCTAGATTTTAATAAACTGAATATTGTACGATCACCTTCTTCTTCTTCTTCTTCTTGAACGTCTTTAGCTAGTAATGCTAAAGTTTCCACTATCTCCCCATCCTCCGCCGATAACTCAACTTCGTCTTCTTCAACTTCACGTTTATACTGATAGTTGTCCATGACTAGAGCTCCACGCTAGGTATGTTATATGCAACAACACTGCCCTCTATATATTCTAATCTTTATCACATGTCACTGATAAGAGATAAGGTGACCTGGACTTTGACCTGCCATGTTGCCATATTTTCACTGACCTAGACTTTAAACTGCGGTGTTGCTACGTAAAAACAACAAATTTGGTGTACTCATCTACTAACCTCTTAAATTATAGAGAAATGGGGGAGGGGAGTGTTGCGAGAATTCCGTATTAGCAAGGATGCAGTAAACGAGGAAGAACATTGGGCAAACCAGTGCCTATACAAAAACTAAGAATCTTAAAATTATTATTGGCAACAGTAATAGGACGTAAAGTGGAAAAACTAGGGGTGGCATTAGTTTTAAGAACTAAAACAGTTTAATTCTCGTAAATAAGAAAATCAAATCAAGATTTTTGTAGAAATTGGTTAAACATGTTAACAAAATATGAAATAATAAGATATTTAAAGGTAATGTAAAACTGTAAATCTGGCTAGACAAACTACTAGTCCCATTGCTTTTATTTGTTTTGGCCGAAAATATAACTTGTTCTATTTCTTGAAAAGTAAAAAGGGTGGATAAAAAGTGAGAATCCTCTTTAGAAAGTCAATACGGAAAAAATCGAAGTAAAAAATTAAATAATCATCTGAAATCGTCTAATGTGCCGTATATGAACGCAAATGTGTGGAACGAATATGATTATAAATATGCATACCATATGTTCTCTCTCCTTGATCGTTAATAAATGTCGATTTTTTTGCGATACTGTAATAATTTAGGTTAACTATGGCGTAGTGCTTGTGCATAATCTTGTAAAAACTACTGAGCAACTGTGGCCCGGGGGCTGGTCTACCACTCAAAGTTCTGCAAGAAAGGTGAACAGAAGGTAGTTTGGCCTCCAATTGAATAAAGATGGCGTTCTAAGGACGGGTTTAAGTTGGATACCGTTCCACTACGTTTAATGTTTCTCCCTCTTCATGGGAGATTGTAATATGGCAATACATAAAAGAGTGGAGAAAATATACATGGGATCAGAAACTATGGTCATAATTAAGATAATATAGTTTCAACTTGCAGTAATACACACACACATATTTATTACATCCTTTTAAGCACTGACATTGACAACATTTTACACGATAATTTGGCAACGTTATGAATCCTGCTTCCTTTACGTTTATCACTTCATGCAGGAGCTTGTTTAATTATCCTCAGCAATCTCCACTCTTCTTTAAAGAAAAAAATAAACCACTAGTACAGTCCATCAATATTTCAAGGAGGTACTTTCAACATACGCGAAGTTCTCGACAAATCCTAGGAATGACTGCACAAACATCTTGTGAGCTCTTCTGGATAGCAAGCAGAGGAGACAGCTACAAATTCAAATGGTGCTTTTAATTATTGTATAGTCTGTAAGAACTTGGACTACAAGATCCATGACGGTAAAAAAATAGGGGAAATATTGAGGAAGAAGAGGAAGGAGAAGAAGGAAATAGCAATTAATTGCAGATGTCAATAAAGTAGATTAAGTTAAGAACAGAGAAAAAGATTAGTGGTTCTATTATGCTAATGAACACAAAAGGAGAATAACAAACTGATGTTTAAGTATCGCCAATTATTAGTAATATTATTTTCTCATATAGCATATTATCGCGCAAGTGGAATAGAAATGCCCTAAAACCAAGAAGCTACACTACAAAAGCCATGTTAATACGACATAACAGTATTGAGAGAGTAAACATAATTTCGATACTTCAACTATGTACCTTTGAAATGAACAAGGCTTTATGTATATGTGCAATTTACCAGAAAAATCGTTGGGAAAATTATTTATAGTGCAGTAAAGTGTGCTTGTATATATAAACGTAATTTGATGCAGTCGAGCAGGCGCGTAGCCAGAATTTCATTTCGGAGAGGATCCACCAGATTCTTTGGTGAATACAAGCTTAGTTTGTATATAAATTGTCCGTAATTACGCCTAAAATTATATTAATTTTACAAAGAAATCGAAATTTCTGATAGGGGGACCCTCTGACCCTCCTGGCTACGTTACTGCTGTTGAGATGAGCATAAGTTTTTGTACTGCTACACCACTAATATAATCATTTATATCTTTTGTGAATTCGCACAGCACACAAATGTTATATGTCTGCTTATGTTTAGATAAATGCTTACATACAGTAATTGATGTAATTATAGCATTAGTATTTTTGTTGCAATGTATAATTTAATTCACATGTTTTTGCAACAGTTTTAGAACAAAAGTAATCTAAAACATAACTAACGTATAAATAGACGTGCTTCGGTTCCATATATCGATCTACAAGTAGGAGTATTATCTAATTGGGAATCTTTGTTTGTATTGTGTCTAACACACATTTCTCACGGGAAATGACAAGTCATCAGACATGAAATAATACAAACCTATCTTCCTTTCTGCACATAAGTAACGTTGAGAAGATATAAATTCAGGTTGTTAAGAAATGTAAGACAGCAGCTTGGGTTGCTGGACAATTCTTTGCAAGAAATAATTATCATGAGCCTAAGCCACCATTACCCTGTATTTGCTAGAGCAACTCAAATTCAACTTTGATGAAAAAACCTTAATGGGATCTAGAGCAACGTCCTCCTATACAAAAAAGAACTTTTACGATAAACAAACTCAATTCCTTATACTTAAATACTCTTTTAGCAGTATTACATTGTTGCTTTTTCTCAGTGATATTTCGGTATCACTAGTGGGGTGGACATGGAGACGCCACAGAAGCAAGATTCCATTCAAAAGATTTCGGAGCCCAGTTTGAACTGTAGGTATTGCCTTAGGATGTTATATTCATCCGATGACAATCAATGGTAAACCACCATCAGATCAACTTTTCCAGAGATAATAGAATTAATTACGTATTTCGAGGCAACGCACACATTATGATACGTTTAGTCGCAAGAGAGTTATAACTTCAACTACAAAGATGTGGTTAGCTTTGCACTGAAAATTGTAACTTCATGACTTATAATACTAGAGTTCGACTTAGGTATGTAAAAAATGCGACCTCTCTCTAGGACTTACAATAAAATAAAAATAAAGAAATGTATTATGGTTGTATTTTTTACTTACTATAGAACCAAAAGAGTAAGTAACTAACTCTTAGCTTACGTAACTCTCAAGTTCGTCGCCGCAGTAACAAGCGTTCGTCATTGGATTTTATCCTAGGCAACATCAAACCAGGTTTCATCTTGAACATCTACTTCTCGAAGATTTTTTCTAATATTATCACCCAACGGCATCTCGGTCTTCTCAGCGGCTTTTTTCCGTCCCGCTTACGAAGGATGATGAAATACAATCTTCGTTTTACCCATCCGATCTACATAACCTGCCCACCCTAGCCTTCGTGATTTCATTATCCTTATAATGTCGGGTGTATCATACACTCTGTGGAATTCTTCTTATGCAGTCTGCTCCATTCTCCGGTCAGCTCGTCTTGTTTCGGCCCGTATACCTTTCTCAAAACCTTATTACTTAAAAAAAAAAGAAAGAAATTTAAGTTCAACTAGCAGGGTCTTACTCCAATTTCCGCAACCGTAAAGTATTACCGACAGACTAACTGTTCTATAATTTTTTTAAATTTAAGTTTTCTTGATACTAATCGTGAGGCTAGTAGTTTCTGGATCAAATAGAAACATAAGGTGCCCGATACTAAGCGATTTTTATTTCTTCCGTGACGTCGTTCTTGCTACTTATTATATATGCTAACAGGTTTTAAAATTTATTTACTTTCTCTATGAACTCTCTCTTTAAATTGTTATACCGACCTGGTAGTCGTGCGGTTTGGGGTGTTAAACGAGCGACTCGAAGGTCCCGGGTTTGAATCCCGGCTGGGGCATAGATGTGTGTTTGTGGATTTTAGAGACTTAACAGCTAATGGACTCGAGACGGGCCGAAGACTCGAGCGAGTTACTAAAATGACCCAAAAATACATAATTTACCATTTTATCTAAATTTTTATGTATCTTCATCCTTCATCCTCTGTGTTTCGGCTTGTAATCATGTATCTAGTTTTCCCTATGTCAATCTGTAGACCTATCTCATCGCATGCTTCTACTAATACATCGGTGTTACTTTGTAGTTCATCTATATCGTACACTATTAAATCTATATCATCTGCGTATACGAACAGTTAGTTTAAGCCATGGTGGCTTGCATTGTATTCCCATTTCTTCTCTAATATTTTTCTCAAGGCAAAATTCTGATCCAATGTAGATCTATTTTCTCTAAATCCATATTTGTGATCTCCAATTATTTAATATACTTATACGCTTAGGTGTGTTAGCAGGATATTACTCAATACTTTCTTGTGACTTTCCTGTTTTAAGAATTTTAGTTTCGTCTTTAGCGGATATAGAAATCTCATCTTTCCTGTTAAATCTGGACTAAAGTTATATGAATTTGGAATTTCTCACAAGATATGAACAAAGGCGGGAGACGCAGTCATTTTATAAATTCTCGTGGAAACATACTGCTTTTCGGTGAACTCACGTGTTTTCTGCATATGTTACTCTTACAAGGGATGTGCGTTATCTCGAACGCTCAGAACCGCACGAAAATATGCTTAGAATATAAATCACTCATCCCAAAAACAGTGGTATGAGCCATTCGCATGCAAAACTGCGCGTCTTACCACGAGAGACATTTGAATGATCACCTATTCAAGGTCTAAGATAGGAACTTTAGTAACGCGAAGAAACAATATATCGATATAAGAGGACCAAAAACACATATATTGCAATGTCGTTACCAATTGCTATATTTCCCTCTGCTTAAAATAATTACGCTATCTGAACAACAAACATTTTCCACTGACTTGATAGTGTTGCCCCGCTAGTCCGGAAGGCCACTGGAAGGCCAAGTGTCGAAAATGTCGATAAAATCATGGACATTGTCGCGTCCGACCGTCATGTAAGCACTGTTTCGATTGCCCAAGAGCTAAACATTGCATAAAAAACCGTGTGGAACCATTTGCATCAGGCTGGATACACAAAGAAGCTTGAAGTATGGGTGCCACACGAGTTAACGCTAAAAAACCTCATGGACCGAATTTCCATCTGCGAATTGCTGCTGAATCGCAACAAAAGCGACCCATTTCTGAAGCGGTTGGTGACTGGTGATGAAAAGTGGATCACTTACGACAACGTCGCGCGAAAACGGTCGTGGTCGAAGCGCGGTGCGCCGGCGCAAACGGTGCCCAAGCCAGGATTGACGGCCAGGAAGGTTTTGCTGTGTGTTTGGTGGGATTGGCAGGGAATTATCTACTATGAGCTGCTCCCCTATGGCCAAACCCTTAACTCGGAACTATACTGTCAACAATTGGACCGTCTGAAGGCAGCAATCGCCCAGAAGCGCCCAGTTTTGGCCAATAGGAGAGGCATTGTGTTCAACGAGGACAACACCAGGCCACACACATCGATAGTGACTCGCCAGAAGCTCCGGGAGCTTGTTTGGGAGGTTCTTATGCATCCACCTTATAGTCCGGACCTGGCACCGAGTGATTACCATCTGTTCCTGTCCATGGCGAACACGTTTGCTGGTGAAAAATTCGCGTCAAGAGAGGCTTGTGAACATCGACTGTCTCAATTTTTTGCCAATAGGGACAAGGGCTTCTATGAGAGAGGCATCACGATATTACCTTCCAAATGGCAACACGTTATCGAAAAAACGGCGCATATGTGACCTAAATCGGATCATTCTAACTATGGTAAGTCAAGCCTTCAATGTCATGCAAAAATAATGGATTACTTTTTACTACACCAGATATTTTGTTGTCTTGTCTTATCTTGAGCGTAACATCCTTGTTCGGAAAACTTTCATCTAACAGAGTACGATCTTTATAGCCTGACCAGGAATCACACAGCAATAGTCTATTCGCATCGTCACGTACATGGTAACCAAGGACGGTAGTTAGAGAAACTTTTAATATGCTCTTTCGTCATTTTGCCCCTTTTGCTTGCCTCCACATGATTGTTTCGTGGACGTGTTGCTCCAAGCTTCTTTGAAACATTTGGGCTAAAAGTGCATTGTGGCTCTTGAGGGTCTATGTCAGAACGCCCACTGGTCAGATCGCCCACTTCTGAAAATGGTCAGAACGCCCACAGAAACGTTCAGATCGCCCACCAAAATGGCAAAACAGGCAAATTCAGAAATGGTCAGAGCGCCCACCTGTCAGAACGCCCACTCGTAAAAATGGCAACAGCGTTGGGTCTATGCCAGAACGCCCACTGGTCAGATCACCCACTTCTGCAAAATGGTCAGAACGCCCACAGAAACGGTCAGATTGCCCACCAAAACAGCAAAATACGTAAATTCTGAAATGGTCGGAACGCCCACTTCTGAAAATGGTCAGAACGCCCACCGAAATTCGAAAATAAGTCTTAAAATCAATTTAAGTAAAACAAAAGTAATGTACAATCAACATGCTGCAAAAAAGGAATATTGATTCACGGAGAGACAATAGGCATAGTTAATGAGTATGTTTACCCAGAGCAACTCAAAACAAACTATGCTAAATTGACGGATGAAATAAATAGAAAATGCAAAATGGCGTGGAGCTCGCTTGGAAGATGACATTTTATTTTCAAAAACAAACTACCAATGTGTCTCAAAAGTAAAGTTTATAATCAATGTCTCTTACGTGTGATGATGTACGACTGTGAAACTTGGACATCGAATGCGCAAACTACCCTAAGATAAAGACTCACACAAAGAGTTATGATGAGATGCATGATAGAAACAACTATGGACGACTAATGTATTACATTGGATTCCAAAAAAAAAAACGTCCGAGACGACGTCCAAATGCAAGATGGGTAGATGAAATTAAACGTTTTTCAGGAGCTACATTGATGAAGATTGCAGCTGAGCGAGATATGTGAAAAGAAAAGGGGGTACCTTTATCAAACAGTGGATAGAAAATGGCTGAATATGATAATGGTTCCTAAAATTACACTTCATATCTGTCTTTCCAAGTTGATTAAATACAAAGTGTACTTAAAAGCTAATATAACGAAATTAACAACATTTATCATGTTTTCATTCCCACGTTGAAAACAGCTTGAATTTTAAATTATATTTCAACGAATATTTTATTTCGTTCATATTGCTTTAATGTGACGTGTTTTCAATTTCCCTTTTCTACATGATATAGATTTTGCTTCTGATGCGTTTTTCTAAGGCGATATATTACACTTATTGAGAAATACAAGTTTAATAATAGGGTCTTTTTGAAACTTACAAAATAATTTTACCGTTTTTAGAATGAAATTTCACCGCTGTGTCCATGATTGTTCAGATAGACACATTTTTAGAATCGTTTATTAGTGTTTGTCGTAATGGTATTTCCATTTATTTCGCCTTATCTACTATGGCGGGGTTAAGGTCGGTATCCTTTCCTTCCACTCAAACATAAATATACATACCAAGCTATTATTATGAGTGCACATAATATAACAACATAATTAATAACACATAGCAGGTAATTATACTTAGGGGAAAAACACACGAGAACGCAACATTATCATATAAATAGTATACTCGCTGCTGTAGCCTGGTGGTAGCTTATGTGCACAGCCCCCGCCCGACTGGACTCCGACTCACTTAGTATAGAGTAAGAGTGGGTATTCTGACTAGTAGAGTTTGTGAACGTTTTCCCAAGGTTTTTTCCTCCATTATGTTTGTTCAATATCGATTTAATATAAGTATTAAACTGCAAAAAAAAAAAAAGTATTAATTGTGTACCTTGGTAGGGTTTGTATTTTCTAACCTGTGGGGATCCTGATCATTTTGGTGGGCATTCTGATCCTTTTTAAAGTGGGCGTTCTGACCGATTATGCATTTGGGCGTTCTGACCATTTTGGTGAACGCTGTTGCCATTTTTACGAGTGGACCTTCTGACCGGTGGGCGTTCTGACCATTTCTGAATTTGCGTGTTTTGCCGTTTTGGTGGGCGATCTGACCGTTTCTGTGGGCGTTCTGACCATTTTCGGAAGTGGGCAATCTGACTAGTGGGCGTTCTGACATACATAGTCCCGGTCTTGAAAACAGATATACAGCTTTGTTAGCTAATCTAGAGCCAACGCAATTTCGGAAAGTCTCTGAGAGCGCGTTATGCACAACTTGGTTGCGAACTTACTTCTATCACGTGACACAACAACAACCACTGCGGGGACTGAGTAGCAGACGGTTTTAGGCATTCGCCTACTCGAAACAACAAAGTCGGGCGGGCAGCAGAGAAGGTGCTGTGAGGAACCGTGGAGGTGGAGGGCAATTTTTTAACCACCGCGCCACATGATGTTAGCCTTCACAGCAGACGACATTGAGTGACTACAGCGCAGAACCTTGTGCGTATCTCTCCTCCCTCGGTTTCCCCCTCGCACATAGGCTCGCTAACTTTACTAGCAGCCGGAACCAAAGACTTTACGAAAATACGTTGCCTCTACCACTCATTAATAAAGCCACATCAATTGTATAGCTGTGTGTAGAGCTATGCACAGACTGCAACACACCAGCTGACTTTGGTCACTGTACCAAACATTTTCTTTGTTTACACTCCCGTCTGTTACATATTTGTTCACTTCCCCCACAAACCCTTGTGCCTTGATCTTCTTGTATGTCTTTACGTGTGACGAACTTAGTAATATGCCTGGAAGAAATGCCATATTCAACCTTAAGTTTGTTGATAGAAGTAATCGAAGCTGTGAAATTGTCTAGGCCAACCACTTTAGACGCTTCTAGTGTCCACCCTTCACATTTGCAGATGCAAATAGTGAACAGCAGATCCATACGCTCTTGCCCTATCAAACTGTGACATTACATACTCTTTTGCAGTTTTTAATTGTGACAGCCTGTTTCCCCTGAAGTGAGCTCGATCTCGCCTTTTGCTAGTCACATAATCTAATATTACCTTGCAATTTGATTTACTTCGAATGTACTTATAGCGCCTCATAAGTTTGCTATAGGAGTTGAAGCCACGATTGTAATAGTCTTCATAAATGTTTTCCAGTGTGTTGTTATCAATATCTTGTAATATAGTAGCTCTCGATATTTTGGGTGGGGATGGTTCGTGCTCACTTTCACTTGAAGGTTACTGTTGCTCTGGAGATGAAAATCTTGTACTGCTAGACGGACGAACTTCAGGTACGGGCTCTTCCTGTCCTTCAAAATCACTATACCTATGCAGCGTATCTTCATGCATTTCTGCGTCATCCCCATTATATTTGTGGATTATTATGCTATATAACATATTCGCGAACTACATATCCTCGAATCCGATTACGTTTCCATATTCAGCACGTCGCAACTTTGTCTCTAACAGTTTGACAACATTCAAGGGATTAATTAGCCTCATGATACCGATGTACACTCTTTACACTCTAACGCACAACCGAACACTGCAAAAGAAGGCCTCCCTCTGCAGCTATACTATTCACACAACTAGAGTAAGTACTTGTTCGTACAGGTATTTGAAATGAATTTTATGTCCGTGGCTGTAATAGAGCGTGTATGTATTAAAGGAATTACTTACTCATCAATATTATTGCATTTTCGATACGAACAAAATTGTAGTCCGTTATAGAGGGGTGTCCGTCAATAGAGGTTTCACTAACTTCTTTTACATACTTTGTACATTCTTAGTTTTATTCTCAGGAGGTGTTGAAATCTCATTATGTCTTTCTGAAGGTGAGATTAAAAGCTTATCAATGGCGCACTTAGTTTTTAATATTACTTTTCAAACGCTTCTTCTACTTATTTTATTCACAGTGTGTCCGGATAAATTTCTGCTCATTCATTTTATGTTGAGTTTCTTCAATATGTAGCGAGAAAAGAAACGATTTTAGTGCGTTTTTATATTCAGTTACGTTAAACCGGTGTGTTTTAATATATTTGTCCTCTCATTTTATATTATGTAATATCTAATAGGACAATTAAGTGCATTTTAATTTTAAAAAGAGTTAATTAAAGCAATTGCCTTATCACCAACACGACTCGTGTTCTTTTCCTGCTCCTGTTAAATTCTAGAAGTTTTTCTATAATCGGTCTTTCGAGAGTTTGGGTGCATACTTGTACGGCGAAGCGACAGGAGCGTTAGAGCGGAGGTTAGGTTACGATGTTGCCATATTCCTTCCCTTTCTGCCTTCTGCGTGTTCAAGAGCATGGCCTGTAAAATAACGCACAAAACAACTACTAATGAGGAGTTTAGAGCCAGGTAGAGGAATGAAATTAGGCGACTGTGTAGACCCTATATAAAATAAGCAACAAGTCAATACGTTTCCATAGCAACGATTCCTTTGTGTGTTGGTGGGCTGATATAGAGGTACTTCATCCCTCTACGAGATATAGAGAAATATTTTTTAGAGATTACAGGCGACAACATCTTCATTATAATTTTCTTCCTGTGCGTAGCTAAGGAAGTTAAGTCCCAAGCAAGTTGGGTTCGAAGGATTTTAACAGCTAAAGGCGAATTGTGACGGGCCGAAGTCAAAAGTTACTAAACTGGCCCATATAAAAATAAAGTTTACGAAAGTTTTTACCGAACAAGTTGGTATCCAATTCCACATTTGATTGAAATAAGCTGAGGAAAGTTGGTTTCAATTCTTTCCCGCAAGCGAGGTGTATGAGATTTAACATAATCATGACCTTTTACACCTAACAGAATTTTGAGCCTATCATCGTAAATTCTACTTAGATCAGACATCTTGAAAACGAAATCTATTCCTTCTGTGTCAAGTTTTCCTTGTATGTATGACACTAATTCTGCAAAAGCGATCCCCTCGCACATTAACTTGTTTCGGTCCACGTCAGCTCAGCTCTTGGCCGCAACGTGTTCATGTACTTATTAATACACTACTTGTGATATTTTACTTCTTGGGAGATAAAGTCTCTGGGACCAAGTGCTGCAAGTGTTTCTGGTGTTGCTGCACTTTGAAGTTGCGATTCGACTTCGAATGTCATCACCTGATGCAACGGTTTATTCCATAGTTTTCCACGCCTACACAAGCAACATACATGTCTGCAAATGTATTAATTGGCGGAACAGATGATCTAGTTATGTAACGCTCTTCATCGCCAGTACCAGAGATAGATGCTTGAGGCGACGGAATATATTGAGCAGAACTTTTCAAGACTCTCTTGTGTGTTCTTTTAAGTTGATTTGAATTAAACTTTAGTGAGCATGATTTGTGTTACTTTGCTTCGCGATTAACAAATGTACATATTCCTTTCTTCTCATCCAGACTCTTGAAATTTATGAAGGATGGGAGCTCAACCAAACGATGGAGCTCTTCAATACTTCCAGCCAATATTTCATTTGTCTTGCTGACACAAACAACATTTTGTCCATTCAATCTATCTTGATGGCACTGGTCTTCCCTGCGACTCAGTGGATGCTACTTTCAGCCTTGTGGTAGATTTTTGAGACATCTCAGAGTTGAGACGTCAAAACCTGAAAAATAAAATTAAGTTATCACTGTGAAGCAACTGCTTTTAAATATATACAAATATATTTGTACCCTACGATATTGTAATTGTGAGCCATTTGGTGGTACACAAAAATATACTGCACTTTGTGAACACAGAATGCTGCTTTACACAGTTGTAGTTGGAACCTAAGAGAACAATTTAGGAAGTAGAAGCACTCAAAATTTCTCTTAGAATTCAAGATGGTGGCAATTTTCCAAAATGGTGTCTTTCGGCCAGCAATTTGCAAAAACGTTCAAGTTATACATATCGTTTGGTGTAATTTCAAAATATTTTCAAAATGGTGTATTTTAATTCATGTTTTACGAGATTTGTGTTCTACGAGTAAAAACATATTGAAACGACACCAGACATAATATAGTGTGAACGTTTTTAGAAATTTTTCGACGCAAGACGCCATTTTTCGAAAATGGTCGCAACCTTGATTTTAAGACATATTTTGAATGCCTCGACGTGAGATTTGTGTTCTACGAGTAAAACCATATTGAAAGAACACCAAACATGATATAGCGTGAAAGTTTTTAGATTTTTTTATGCAAGACACCGTTTTGGAAAATTGTCGCCATCTTGAATTCTAAGGAAAATCTTGTATGCCTCCCCTTCCTAAATTGTTCTCTTAGGTTCCAAGTACCTCTGTGCAAAGCGGCATTTTGTGTTTAGAAAGTGATGTATATTTGTGTGTACCGCCTAGACTAATAACTTACTGACAGATTGCAAGCCCTAAATTCTTTAAGTTATTAGATAAACATGCCTCCATTAAGAAGAAGTGAGTTAGTACACCATCATCACCGTGGATTACACAAGACATTCTGACTTTAATTACCGAAAGACTCAGCGCTTCGAAAATTCAAAAATGAACTCTGACAATATACACACGAGTTTTGAGCGATATCCTTGTCTTAGAAGCTGGTGTAATCTGACTGTTAGGAACGCCAAGGAACGTTCTGCATCTATTTACTCAACACATGTGGCAACTCTTGTGTGCTTTGGAATAAATTACGAATGCTTGGCGTTAGACGCAAATTACACCCCGACCCTACTCAATACAGTTCATTAGACTATTTACACCATCATTTGTCCGTGATGGATCTTAATGATGACTTCGTTAAAGCTGGCAGTATCGAATCAATTGTTAGTAGCCAGATAAAGGGTGCTAAATTTGATTTCACACTTGGTTGTCCAATTCAGGTTAAAAATGCTATTATGACAATTAAATCGAACGCAGTAGACGCTAACCAAATTTCAGTGCAATTTTTGAAACTTACTCTCCCTGATATCCTGACTTATATAACTGACATCTTTAATATTTCAATCAGTTATGGAACAATTCCATCATTTTTTAAATTGGGAATGGTACGTCCTTTGCCCGAAACTAGCTCTGTGGCTAGAGCAACCAATAACTGCCCAGTCAGCATTCTCCTGGTTTTATCGAGGGCATTGGAATATATTGTTAAAGATCAAGTCCGCAGCAACCTTACAGGTAACAAACTACTAGAATCTTCTCCGTCAGGATTTAGATATAATAGCACTAATAGCTACCATAGCACTAATACTGCGTTGGTGCATGTAACAGCAGATTTTCGTGGAACCCTAGATCATAGACATGAAACAATCCTATTTCTTTCGGATTATTAACAAATATTTTCAGTCTGTTGAGTACGATGTCTTGATTGCTAAATTAAAAAATATCTTTACTTTTATTTTAAACTGTTCTATCTTGGATTGCTCCTACCTAGTCGGCCACGAACAATTCTTCTTGTCTAATAACAAATCGTCCTCGATAACAGCAATCTCATGTAACGTTCCTCAAGACCTCCTCTGTTTGCTTTCTACGTAAAAGTCATATCAGATGTTCTTTATCTTACTGCCGTTAACATTTTTATGCCGATAACCTTCAAAGTTTCCACTCTTCTTCTCCATCAGAGCTGCATCATGAAATAAATAAAATACAGTAAATCAAGATTTTGAAAGCTTAGAGGAATGGTTAATACAACATGGCATTTGTATTAACCCAAAAAATTCTCAACCTATGCTCCTAGCGTCCAAATATATTCGTTGCCGCATCGACTGTGAAACATAACTTACCTTGATCATACAAGCTACACCCATATCATTCCAGCGTACAGCCAAAGATCTTGGTTTAATATTAGATCATAACTTATCTATTAATGATCATGTTAACCATGTAAGTAGCAAAACTTTCCCCTCTTTGTACTCTTTACGTCGCATACAAACGTTCTTATCTATGGCAGTTAGACTATCTCTGTCTCGGATGTTGGTACTGTCACACATTAACTACGGTGATGTAATATACTCAGACTTTACGGATGAGTTTGCTAGACGTCTGCAACATGTCTAAAATGCCTGCGATAGTTTCATTTTTAATCTTAAATACTATGATCATCTTTGGCCCTACTTTAGTAAATTAGGATGGCTCCCCTTACACGAACGTCATAAGTTTCATAAACTTATTCTCCTACAAACCAGGAACCAGCCTAGCGAGAATTATGTGATTTTCATGAATTTAACCCACTGTCTCGCTAGCCTACCCTCCTTTCAATTTCACGGCATAATTCAAACTTTTTCTATAAATATTTCTCTAAATATAGCTTAACGTCCTGTAAGCTATAGAACAGTCTTCCATACTCGATGAGGGTCATAGGTTCGGTGGCAATGTTTCGTAGAAGTCTTGAGACACTATTTACTAATTAGATGCTGTAGCATGCATAAAATCGAACGCGGTGCTTCAGATTTAGTATATTTCAAAAGTCTTTACGTTTCGCAACAATGACAATTCAAGGAAGGAGACTCTGTTATTCTTTGGTAGGTAATCTGTTGGATGATGTAGTAAAATTAGTTTTCATTATTATTGGTATTCATGTTAATATTCTTTTTTTCTCCCTCTCTCTTTGTCCGTGGACGAATATGAATATGAAAAGTTCACATACTCAAAGATTAAATAAATGTGGCTGTGGACTCATGATGATTTACTACATTATCTACCGATATTGTTAATGGTTCATTGTCTGCTTTTGTGTGCATGTGTGTGGGTAGGTGTTTTACGTATATCTCTTTTTTGTGTTTATATCATTATATTATTGTGTTTACAACTCTTTTTGTATGTATATTTATGGTTGAGTGGAAGAAAAGGTCTAGTGGCCTTAACTCCCCAATAATAATTCAGGCGAAATACTTACTTACTCTATGGCTTACAGAACGCAAGTTCATCGCCGTAGTAACAAACGTTCGCCATCGGGATCTACCCTGGGCAAGATCAAGCCAGTTTTCATCACAAACACCCACTTCTCCAAGATCCCTACTAATATTGTCGCTCCAACGTCGTCTCGGTCTTTCCAACGGCCACTTTCCTTCCGACTTTCCAACCAGGATGGAATATAATCTTCGTTTATCTCCCACCTGAGCTACATGACCTGCCCATGTTAATCGTCATGATTTCATTATTCTTACAACATCGGGTGAGCCGTACAGTACGTGAAGTTCTTCATTATGTAGTCTCCTCCATTCTCCAGTCATTTCGTCCCATTTCGGCCCGTATATCTTTCTCAAACTTTATTTTCAAACACTCGTAATTTATGTTCATCTGCTAGCGTTGTACTCCAACTTTCACAACCATAAAGTATTACCAGAAGAATAACCGTTCTGTATATTTTCAATTTCAACATCTTTGATATTAATCGCGAGATTAGGAGTTTCTGGACTAAATAGAAACATGCGTTGCCCGATTCTAAGCGACTTTCAATTTATTCCGTTACCTCTTTTTGCTTGTTACGTATGTTCCCAAGTATTTAAATTGGTTACTTTCTCTATGTTCTCATTCTTAGTTTCTATGTGTGTTTCGGCTTGTTATCATGTATTTTGTTTTTTCTATGTTTACCTGTAGACCTATCTCATCGCACGCTTCTACTTAGACATTGGTGTTACTTTGTAGTGCCTCTATATCTTCCCCTATTAAATCTACATCATCCGTCTACATGAACAGATGATTCAAAGCATTCAACGTTAGTTCCTTTTTGTCCTCTTTTATTTTCTGATTCCCATGTTCTCACGCAAAGTTAATAAGTAGTGGTGACAAGGCATCACCTTGTTTCAATCCGTTGGGAATCTTGAAACTATTTGACATATCTACCCGTACTCTGCTTATAGGGTCACTGAGACATGTTTTCACAACTTGAAGAAGAAGTTTCTTCGGAATTCCAAATTGTACCAGGATACTGTATAGCTTTTCCCTTTTAATAGAATCATAAACCTTCTTAAAATCAATGAATATCTGGTGAACAGTCCCATTGTATTCCAATTTCTTCTCCAAGATTTGTCTCAAGGCGAAAATCTGGTCCAACGTGGATCTATTTCTTCTAAGTCCACATTGGTGATCTCCAATTATTTCACCTACGTATACACTTATAGGCGAGTTAACAGTATATAACTCAGTACTTTGTAACATGTTGGGAGTAATGAGATTCCGCGGTAATTATTATAGTCCGATTTATCGCCTTTCTTATAAACCGGAATTGAGGTTTTCCATTGCTTTAGAAACTCCTCCTTTCTCCATAAAGCGTTTACCAATTTATGAAGTTCCTTGATTAGTACCGTTCCACCGGCTTTAATTAACTCTGTTGAAATATTATCTGTTCCCCGTGATTTGAAATTCTTTAATTTCTTTATCGACCTTTCGACCTCGATCTCGCTAGGTTCGGATAACCATGGTTCTGCGGTGTAGATTTCAAATTCCTATATTTTTTCTCCGTTGTGTACATTAAGAAGTTTGTTGCAATAACTTTTCCACACATCGATAGTTTTAGTCGAATCCGCCAGAAGATTTCCACGTTCATTTCTAATCATCCGTAACCTCGACTGGTAACCCTTTCTTAACGAGTTTACCCCTTTGTATAGATCTCGTATGTTATTTGTCTTCCCGCTTTCCTCTATCCCCTGAATCTTCTGCGTCAGATATTCTCGTTTTGTTTCTGAACCCGAGTGTGGCGTTGCGTTTCGCATTACTGTAGTGGTTCGTATTTATTTCACTTTTATTACTTAACCATCGCTGGCTTACTTGGTTTGGTTTCTCATAAAGTTTAAAACATTCTTCATCAAACCAAGGCTTGTTTTTCTGGTGTTTCTTCTCACCTACACGTTCCTTCGCTGCGCCCTTCAGTGTATCACGAATTGCCTCCCACATCTTTCTTACATCAATTTCACTATTCATCCTTATTACTACTCGAGTCGGCTAAGATTTCGAGTTGGTAGTCTGTTTTAGGCTTGGATTATCTAATCGTTTAACTTCCAATTTCAGTTGTTTTGCTTCTTTGCTTTCTCTGTTCGTGATGCATAGCTTTTCCCACACTTTTGTGGTCACTAACTGATGGCAGGTCTCACTTCCGCTCCTCTGTAACACCTAACATTCGTTATATTGGTGTGTCTTCGCCTTTTTACTAATACGTGATCGATCTGGTTGAGCGTTTTGCCATCCGGTGATACCCATGTGTATTTGTGTATGTCTATTTGCTGGATCGCCAAAGTTATCAGTCTTTCTCCATTGTTGTTAGTAATTTCGTGAAGGCTGTATTTGCCTTCACGAAATAGTATGTCTATATTTTTTCCTTCCTCCCTACCTTATCAATAAAATCGCTCAATAAAATTTTCGTATTATATTTCGGTAATTGGTCAAACAACCTTTCTAGCTCCTCGTAAGATGTATCTTTCTCGTTATCATTAGCCACCTCGGTCGGAGCATAGGCATTTATTAAAACCGTGTTCCCCATCGAGAACCTATCGTAACGTACGATAGTCTTTCGTTGACGAATTCTATATTCTGCACCACCGGAAGAATACTATTCTTAATTAGGAATCCTGTTCCGAAATCGTGAGACTGTGTTCCCCTGTAGTAGAAAGTGTACTTGCCCTGTTGGATGCTATCTTGACCCTCCCATGACTTTTTATATTGCTAATATGTCCATCTCGTAATTCTCTGTCTTGTGTACCGCCACCTGAAGATCTCCTGTTTTGTATAACTATCGTACGTTCCACATTCCTATTTTAAGGTCTTTCTTAATCCTGTTCTTGGAGCCCCTGAAGCAGTCCCTGCCCGGAGATTGTAACACCCCTCAAAAAGGAGGACGCAAACATATCCAACCAGACAGCTCGAACAGCTATCACTGGCAGAATTACCATTAAATATTGTAACGTCCTACAAGAAAAGTTCAGGTCGGTGGTGTCACAATAAAGCGCACAAACGAGGCGCAACGTGCCCCTGCAAGCTCCAGCAGGGCCACATTCAAAAGAATAATAAAATCTCGAAGTCCAGATATTCTCAGTACATATTCTCAAAACAGACAGACTAGGGTGCAAATCAAAGAAAGAAAGAGAATCAAAAGCAAAGAAAGGCTAGTCCGCTCAAGGCAGCAAAAGCAGGCATTAGGAACCGAGCCTAAGTACATGACATCACCCTAGTCCAAAGCAATCTTCCGAGATAAATCCCTGTTCACAACACTCGTAGAACAAGCAGGCAAACTGAAGGCAGGAGGGTAAAACAGGAGCAAAAACCAGGAGGGCGGAGAGAGAGAGAGAGAGCAATATTTAAAACATATGTCCAAAGCTTAAGTAACAAATGCCAGCTTCTCCAAACATCGCTAAAGATTAAAAGAAATGAAATAAATAAATAAATAAAATCAGTAAAACAAAAATTATACGTCTGCAAGCAGAAACTTGTCACATAAAGGCAGAACCTTCAAAGTAGAACTGGAGCACGATCGAGCACTAAATTTTGAATATATATATATATATATATATAATTCATTTCTCCAGTACTAACACCCGAACTCAAATTCTCAACAGTTCTGGGAGAGTGGGGCTTAATCAAAACTCACTTCGCATGGACCCACAAGACACCCAAACTAACAATACACCAGACGAAGTCTGACAGCCCCATCCCCAAACTTCCGTCAGAAAAATCATCACAGTGTGAACGTCTTGAAAGTAACTTTTCGCTTTGTTGTTTTGGGGCATCGTTCTTAAAGATGGTAGAGCGTAAATTTAGGGTTTTGGCGTAGCGAAACTCGACTATTCTTGAGACTCGCTTGACTACGAAAGGGATTGTTACCGGTGTAAATTAATCGTTACTTGGTTACATTTTAAACACACCATGTTTCTCTAACGATGGACAGAATAAACGGATTTTATGAAGTTATTAAACTTTGA
>JAGDQP010005320.1:27422-79079 GCA_022664845.1 Lepisma saccharinum
CCCACCTTTTTCGTTTTACGTCAATTATTGAAATTTCAGTAGAGGAAAGAAGAATTAACTTTCACGGACCAAAGTTGGTTTTGTCTTTCAATAATAACAACAATTAGTTCTAATAAAATATTAATAGTAAAGTCAGTATTTTTTGCGCAGACACTTTTGAGACAGAATAATGTTCGAAAAGTATCTGCACACAATCCTGCCGTTATACTAGCATTTAATTAAAACTAATTGTACTCATTATTGAAGAACGAAACGAACTTTGGTCCGTGAAAATTAATTTCTGTTTTCCTCTTCCGAAATATAAATAATTGATGTAAAACGAATAAGGCGGAAAACCCCACTTGGATTTATCCTTAAAAGCAAGAAGAAAATGTTACTCTCTATACAAAAGCAAAGGAGAAAAGGGAAATTCATTAGACTAGGTGTGAATGTGTAGAGGGTATTCTGAGTGAAACTTACGTATCCCTGCTTAACTACGTTAGGAGATTTCCCATGGATTCAAAGGATAAATGCCGACCTCACTAGGTGTTTGGACTAGGGTGTTCGAATGAGGTTTTGAGTTCGAATCCCGCAAGGTTGCTTGTTGACTTTAACTGCATGGCACTCAAATCATCGTGACGAGCCGAAGTCCATAGTAACTAAAATGGTCCATATAAAATAAAGTTTACAGAAGTTTCTTTTATCAAGGATAAAACCAGACAAGCAAGTAAAACTTATTTAAGTCAGAGGTGAAACAGAAAGAAATTATTATACGACTAAAAATATAGAAATAAAGGAATTGAAACAAATACAGAAATTGAACAGCAATATGGAAACTGCAGCTAGCATGGAGAAATTACATATTCAGAAGATGCCTCTTCAAGATCCCACAATGAAAAATTGAAAAAAAAAAGTAGAAGAATGGAAATGGCTGCGTATTGAAAAAGCGCGTTTGATAAAATACACTTGCAAACTTAGATGCAATAGCTAGGTAATAAACAACTCAATCAGAATGAAACCTTATGAAGATTGAGAAAATAACATCAAGTATGTGATTATTATCATAAACAAAATTTTCACAAAAGCTGTGTGTAGCTGAAATTAACGAGGCGCGACTACATATTAATTAATCATATGGACGTTGTAATGAAGCAAACATGGCTAAGATGTAAAAAGTAGAATTTCGAGGAAAAAGGAAAATATAAGTGAAAATGGAAGAAATGTTGTGACTTGTTAAGATTAAGTTCCCCTAACCATATTTAAAAAAAAAAACAGTTCCTTCTACTTTTAAAATTTTTCCACTAACAATGGGCATGTGTTATGGATTATTTGTGTGCTAATAGAAACATATATTAAGTTATAAACAAAATTCAAAATTTATGGAAAACGCTAAAAGTGAAAACAACAAAATTGATAATTACCTGTTTCAGACAAAAGAATAAATTGACAACATTTTAATCAAAACGGCAAAGGAGAGAAAAAGAGTCTCAAGTTCCAACAATGAATGGAATAGACAAACCAATATTTTTAAAAAATAATTTTAGTTTCAAGAAAAGCCTGTAAAACTAAGTTGAAAACATGTAATTATTAATTCGGAGAGAATTACGTAATTTTATATTGTGTAAAATTGTCTTGCATGATAAATGATGCAAGTTGAAAAGTGCAGTATTAATAACTTTACTAAATGTTATATGAATAATATCAATGGATTTTAACAGCTGTTGAATTTGAGCAAACAGGTCAAGTTTCTGATTTGTGAATTGGTTCTACGGGGAAAATACCTACTATTCACAAGCCTCTAATATTAATTCGTGTATTAAATAATCCTGGGAAATAGTTAGGTAGACCTATTGCAAGAACTCTTAAAGTACCATTAAAATATGTATTTTTAGTTATATTCAACATTTTTGTCATAAGAACCGTATACTTATACGCATTGCGAATTTTGACAGATACTTGTACAAATGTAATATGTAGACAGATAAAAATGTAAACATACCCTGATGGCGGAGTGCACTATGACAGTCATTGGTGTTTTCTACTGAATTGTTAGTCATTAACTTAACTATGGATATCATGGCCTGTACATACTATTGCCAGGAAGGTTTTTAGTTATTGTGGTGTGATTTTTGTGGTCCGGTGGCTGGTCAGATCCACTCTTACACTTGAAATTGTAGTTTTTGGGAGCGGCCATTTGCATTTTCAAGTTGTGGCATGTACACCGACTTCGATTATCTCAATCGATCTTTAGTCGACTCTAGTAAGAAAAATTATTAGACCGAAAGCGATTGCTTTGGTCAGCTCGGAATTATAAACTTAATGTGAATGTGCAGTGATCGATGGAAACCTTTTCTCTTGGCTATTACTTTTCGACCAATAAAGCTTCCTGGTTTAATTTGGAAAGAATAGTGTAAGTGATTATCAATATATTTTGCTTATAAAATCAAATGGAGGTTTGAAGACATCAAAATCACACTGTGAGAGCCCACTTTTTGTGTGTTTTATTTTTATATTACCAAAAGTATTTGCTTTGGTGCCTTGAAATTACGTTATCCGAGAGTAACTTTTCCTGGGGAACATATTAACTCTCTACAGTTTTTTGCGCATGAGTGACGGTTTAGGCGATATAGCCTGGAGACCTAAAAAAAGTTTGGTCAATTTTAGATCAATTTTATGAAAACATTTTTCTGGCTATCATATCTCGGTTATTATTTGCTTATTGTACACCTAACACGAGAAGGGGCTCTTCGATGTGATTTTCTAACTCTTTGTAATAACTGACTAGTGAATCTTTTAAATAGAGAAGCCTTTTTGCTGTGGCAATATAATTGACTTTTTTCTCAATAGGAGAAGAGCCCCTATAGTGTAAGAATTATCAAAGGAGAGAAGCCTTTTCATTGTGGGACTAGTTACCTTGTACCTTGCTAGGTTGGTCTCCACACTCCACACTTTCAAGGAGAAAAGCCCTTCAGATGTGAGTATCGATACTAGCTGACAGGTTTATTGGCAATCGATAATATGACGTTAAATGTAGACAAGTTTGCACTGTCACCTGACTATTGCACTGACGACTTCGCAGAAGTTGACTCTGAGATCTCTATCAAATCTTCATCAATGTTATCAACGTAAATCTGCGACTATATTTTAAATAATTCGTTTAAACAGACAAATGTCGATTTGTTTCCGGTGGTAAGCCCTGAAAATGAGAGTGACGTCCCTCATAACGAGTCAGTACGTATGCTGAACGAAATAAGGTCTGTATTGGAGTTAGGTGTAACAGAATCCTGTTCCCCCTCCAGTGATGAGGCTCATTCCAATACAGGTATTCAGACTCTTACTCACGAATTTCCATATAGTTGTAGTTTTCCTTCGAAATCAGACATTGGCATACAAGTTATGATTGATAATCAAATTGTTCTCCCTCAGGGTCAAAAGTTTATTGATCAAAAACAGATAAACCCTAAAGGCAAGGTAATTGGAAAGGAAAATAGAGGAATACAAGTTAATATATCAGGATTAGATAAGCCTAAGACGTCATCCGCTTTCATGGAAAACGAAACAGATATAAGGTGTACTTCCTCTCAGACTACCCGGATTTGCATATCTAGCCATAATTCTCCCTTAAATTGTGAAAGAAATTCCCCAAGGTTATTAGACAATGATTATGATCATGGTTTATTGAATCTAAAAATAAAATGTGAAAAGATGGAAAGACATAACAAGGTACTTAAAAATGATATTAATCTCTTACATGACAAACTGAGGATTGATTGTAAAGCTTTTACAGAAGCTCTAGAAAATAATCGGTTAGAAATTAACCACTATTTATCCCAGATTGAAATTCTTAATAGTTAAATAAGTGTGTTGGAAGGTATTGTAAGATTTAGTTCTTTAAGAGTCCAATCTGATATAAATTATACACAGGTTGAAAAACATTCTGATGTGAACACTTCAATGTTTACTGATTAATTCCCTAAGGACTCGCTTCAATTAAATATATTTGCAGATAGTCATGGGCGCGGATTATCACAAATTCTCAGTGAGAAATCACACCATCAATTTTTCTGTGTTATAAAACCGGGTGCTAAGGCCTTATTGTTACATAAAGACAATTTACATAAGATGATAACCCTTTTTTAGTGGGGCCCAATGATGTATATTGTAATGAAGCTCAAAATGTTTCTTCGATACTTAAACAATTCTTAGCTAAGCACTCTTATTGTAATATTATTGTCTGTACCATTCCTCTTCGCTATGACTTGCCATCTTGGTCAATAGTAAACACTGAAATAAAAAGAGTGAATAAAATGTTATTAAGGCTAAGGAAGTCTTTTAGAAAGTTGGTGGTAATGGATATAAGCAATATGGGAAAGCGTTTCCATACACGTCATGGTCTACACCTCAATTCATTAGGTAAATTGTTTATCTCGGAGATAATACTTGAGGAGTTAAACACATTTATTTCCGACCACCTACTTGGAAATAAAGGTCTTATTGCTCTACCTTATAAAAACAGGGAAACGAGTAATAGAATCTGCAGATTCTTATTTCCAATATACCATCAAATACTTTATTGGAATTGCAGCATTGTATTACTCACTTAAAGAATGTAAATTGTCCTCTACATGATCAGTGTACTAATTACTTTTTTCTCACTGTCCTGCGTCTTAATGTACAGTCTTTGAGAAACAGACTTGGAGAACTTGAGATTCTTTTACAAGATTTACCTGTTAAAATTCAAACCCTAAATGAACACTGGTTGTCCCATGATGAAATCAATATGTTCATCCCCTCTAATTATAGACTGATTTCTTATTTCTGTAGACAGGATACTAATCATGGTGGGGTTGCAATCTATATTCGAAAAAACTGCACCAATGTATATCATATACTTGACCTATCTTCTCTCTGTGAACCTAAAGTCTTTGAAATTATTGGGATACGATTGGTAAACATTAGACTGATAATTATTTCACTTTATCGCTCTCCTTGTATTAACATTGATACGTTCCTGGATAAATTGGAAGCATGTTATGATTTATTGAAGCACTATTCTAATCATAAATGTATAGTTGTAGGTGATTTAAATATCTATGTATTAAAAAAGAATTCTACTAGCTTGAAAAAACTAATAAGTGTATTGAGCTCTTTAAATTGGACATTTAAAAATTCTTTACCTACAAGAAAGCTAGCTTGTCTTGATAATGTTCTCACTAACAATGATTTTATCAATATATCTTGTGGAACAGTGGCCCCTGTTCTCTCAGACCATACTGCATTTGGTTGTTTGTGTACTTCCTCCGCCTATGGCAGATATCCTATTATATAATAAACAAGAGACAATTAAATCTATATATCGCTCTCTTCATATTACTAACATTTTAAATTTTAGACAGTATTTGTTGGATATTGATTTCAGTAACATTTTACATCAGTATTCTGACATTGATTCAGCTTGGACTGTCTTTGTGGACATACTTCAAAATGGTATACAGATGTTGTGTCCTTTAAAAAACAAAATTCACTCCCCTAATAGAATCAGCCATCTGCACTCGTGGTGTAACTCTTCGTTGAGGAAATTGAAAACTAAACTTTTTTATTGGCACATACAAGCAAAATCAGATAATCCCATAGCCTTAAATAATTATAAAATTATAAAAATATATATATGAGGACGAAATCACTATGGCAAAAATGAAATACAATGATTTTATAATCAGCAATTCTTCGAATAAAAACAAACTAGTTTGGCAAGTTATAAAGAAGGAATCAGCTTTAATCAAACCCAGACAAAAGATAGACATTTTCCCTGCAACTTTTAATGACTACTTTGCTAATGTTTCAAATTATGTGACTGATATTCTTAATAAGAATAACACGTCTAATGATTGTATATCGCTATGTTTTGACAAATCACAGAGGGTAAAAGAAAAATTTACTTTAAGTTTCAAACAATTTCTCCTTCTTCTATCGTACTTATTGTAAAAAAAAAAACTAAAATTAAGTCGTGCTCAAGATTTCTTCGGGTTATCTTCGTATCTTCTCAAACATATTATCGACATAATTTATAAACCTTTGTGTAGGCTGATCAACAATTCTATGTACTCTGGTAAATTCCCTAAGATACTGAAAAAAAAACATTATAGTGCCTATTCTTAAGAAGGGCGACAAAAATGATCCGAAGAATTATCGACCGATAGCATTGGTACCTATTATTTCTAAGGTTTTTGAACAAGTAATACTAACTCAATACTAAGATAAGATAAAATTAATTGTATGGGCGGTAACAGCAATTAACCTACTATTTAGAACAAAACGGGTGTATTAACGATTTACAATTTGGTTTTAGACAGGGGTTAAGTACCGTTTCTGGAGTTGAAAAAATTGTTAGAGTGATCCTTGCCAACTTTGACTCCAAGAAAGCCACGTCTGCCTTGCTGCTAGATCTCAGTAAAGCATTTGATTCGCTTTCCCATTCTCTATTAATAAATAAATTGCAAATATATGGTATAGTAGGGGAAGAATTAGATCTACTTGGATCGTATTTAGCCGATCGATAACAAGCTGTAAATATTAATAATGTATTTTCCAAATTTCTAATACTTAATAGAAGTGTCCCACAAGGTTCAGTCCTGGGTCCTCTTCTTTTTGTGCAATATATGAATGACTTCCCTTACGCTTTGGAAACTCGAACTGTACTCTTTGCGGATGATATAACTATTCTGTCGAGTAATGCAAATATTGTTGGTCTAATGAATGATGTTAACAAAAACTTTTCTATAGCGACATCCTGGTTGATGCAGAATGTCCTAACCCTAAATGCCAATAAGACGGAAAATATTTTATTTTCCTTAAATGTAGACATTAAAAAATTGAATAAGCATAATTCCGTTAAACTCTTGGGATTAATTCTGGACAGCTCCCTAACTTGGAATGACCACATTGATTTTGTAGTAGGGAGGTTGACGAAAAGCTTGTATATTCTACGTAAATTAAGATATAATATTTCTTCAAATTACTTAAAAATGGCTTATTATGCCTTTTTCCATTCGCATATCTCATATGGCATTCTCCTCTGGGGATCTGCCCCAAGATGGAAAGAGGTCTTTATCTGGTAGAAAAAGGCTATAAGACTGATGCAAGGTGTAACTCCCTGGCATTCCTCTCGAGTTTTTTTTTTAAATTAAACATTTGAACAATTCCATATTTGTTCATTTTTCATTCAGTTTTGTATGTAAAAACTCATTTAGAAGAGTATACGACTGGCTCCATGCGTCACACATATAATACAAGAAATAGACTACAGTACATCTTACCTAATACAAGACTTGCCAAGACGTATAATGCTTATTATGTGCAAGGTTTAAGATTTTATAACTTAATACCATTGGAAATCAGAGATTTTCAATCTACGAAATTTAAAAATATTTTTAAAAAGATCTTGATACAGAGTGAAGGTTACACATTTGAAGAAATGGAGACTTTTATTGTTAATTTGGATGATACCAAATTTTACTCTTAAGTGTATTATTTTTTGTGAGCTCTATGTTGTATATTGTATCTGTACCATATTTATTATATTTAACCATTGTTTAATTGTATGTATCCATATCAGACACTTTCATATGCAACTATGTTGCTGTGATATACTATAAATAAATTTAAAAAAAAATACTTGTCATATTCTTTCTAGAGAAAAATATGAACATTTTCTCTTTCTTAAGGGGTGCTGAGCAAACATGGCAAGGATTAGTAGAAGAGTCAGAAGAAGGAGAGTTCCAATCAGTAATTGAAGAAGTATCATGCTCCGGCGAAGAAACCCAGCTCTCATCTTGTAACATTACTTACGGTAGTAGGTGTCACACAGCTTATGATGCTGTTAATATAAAATGCATTAAGAATCGGGCATCGTTTTGTCAACCAGATGAAATACCTTTCCAAGGAAAATGCTATAAAATCAGAGAAGAAACTAGACATGTGGACTATCAGTCAGCAGCAGACGCTTGCAGAAGGGATGGCGGACACTTACTTGATATCACCTCACAGGTTAGTACTGCATCTTAAAAAGGAGAAAAATTTAGGTGTATAAATTAAGGGTACGTGAAATTTACTCAATTTTAATATTGCAAATTATATCTTGACTTTCATGTGACACGTTACTCTACACTTTCTAAAAGGAACAACAAACCAACCTACAGTCATTGATGTTGATTGGTCCATTTAGAATCATTGTCTGTTGAGGAAAAGAGAAAATATTATTAAGTTTATCACTAGTGTCCTGCCTAATGCTCTACGTTCTTCAAGCTAAGTTAAACCTTTTTCATGCATCCAGATCTTGTGCTTATATCATCGCTCCCATCACTAAGTGGCGTATCTCATTTTGTCTAACTTTTCAGGAGTGCGATTTAAAGAAAAGTACCTCCATGTTTTTATCTGTCGCAACTCTCTGAATAGACTTTTTGTTCTATTTTTTTTTTTCAAAGTAGGCAAGATGTGAGGCTTTTAAAATATGTTCGAGAAAACATTGTATTCTTACAGATTAAACACACAAAAAAAATGTCTAGTTTTGTTTGACTAAGATACGTCACTTTGTGATGGTCATTATTAGCGGTCCCTGGAAAACGAGACGCTATTGCGTTTGGGTCGGTGTCAACAAAACATTTTGGGGGTGGATGAAACCGGACACATCGAAGGAGCTGATCACGAATTTGACCTTTGTTTTTCAGTGGCGTCACTACAAAGTCACTTTGGAGGATCAAAGTGATAAATTATGGTGTCGATAAAATATTGTTTCCAGCAACTGAAGCCCATCTTATCTTAAATTTTCGAGTGCTCTCATTACAAATATGAACTTTATTTTTCAGTGGCGTGACTAGAAAGTCACTTTTCCGAGGGAGGGGCAAAGTGATAAATTACGGTAATTTCCATTGTTTTAAAGCATCCCTGCCTACAAAAAATTTGGACAGAGATTGAAACCGGACACATCTTATAGTTTCGAAGGCGCTGATTACGAATTTGACCTTCATTTCTCAGTGAGGTGACTAGAAAGTCACTTTCTACGGGGACAAAGAGATAAATTACGGTAAAAAATATTATATCAGCAGAATCAATGTAGAACTATTGACATGTTTCTTTACCAAGAATCAATGGAGAATAAATAATTTAAGGCTAAATAAATTTAAATATTTATTGATTCTTGTTTCCAAGACGATACATTACAATAATTTCTAAAGATTTATAAATTATAGAAAGGGACCATCACCATTGAGTTCGTGCCCTGCAGGAACTCATATTCACCCTTGTTTGGGCTTACTTTTGCTGGTATGAGATACGACATTTCTTATGCAGTAAATGAAGCAATTTGTGTTGAAAGTGTGTGTTGTAGCCTAAGGTATAAATTTTAAGGTGGGATATATATACCTCGAACCCCCTACTGACTTGACCGATCATCGAAAAGGAGCATTTTTTATTTCCTAATATTCGTGTGTAAAGTATAGTTTGATATGCTTAAGAAATGCATGCGATAGGGTAACTTAAAGATCAGCGTGGAATTTTCGGGGGGCATAGTCCCCCAACCCCTGCACTGAGATAGCCTCATTTTTATAAGGGACTTAATTTCTATCTTATACAATTTCTGTGCAAAGTTTGGTTTGATTCGTTTCGGAAATACAGTCGATAGCGCAAATTAAGCATGAACTTTTCGGAGGGAGGATAGCCCCCCAACCCCCAACTCAATGCGCTCGTCTTTGAAAGAAACCGAACTTTTTATCCATACTATTCGTGTGTAAAATTTGGTTAGATTCGGTTACGAAGTGCAGCCGCTATCGCGAGCCAAAAACGTCGCTTTGAGATACACTACATTGTGATAAAAGTTTTTTTTTTTTATCTGAACTGAGATACGTCAAATGTATTTTTGTTAATAATTTTTGAACGGCTTGTCATAGAGATACGTCGATTTGAGACAAGAAAATATACACGTAATGCGATATTCTAACGGCCCTACCTCAAAACAGCCAAATTTTGAGACACACCACTTTGTGATGGGAGCGACGATATGTTTACCTTAGCATGCGATTTATCGTCCTTTATATTGTCGAAAATTTACATTCCTCTCCTTTCGTTTCCTCTTTTTGCACAATATACCGCCAATTGAATTCTTGAGGATATAATTTCTAGTTAAGGAATGTGTTGATCAATCTATTTTTCTCGTTATTGTCTTTCATTTTGTTCTTCTATCACCTAGTCTTTCAGCACTTTCTCATTTTCCGTATCCAGCTGTTTTTTATTCTCCTCTATAACCACATTTCGAAGGCTTTCAATTTCCTTTCATCACTTTTTGTGGCTTACACATTTCCATTCCATATAAAACAATACTTCATCTTTTCCTCAAATCTTTGTTCATCCCTCCACAGAATAATTATCTTTCTCATAGAATGCCTGTTTCAATATTATAGTGTAGTAAAGTAAAAAGAAAATAAATGTTAAGAACATCGATTTTAGAAAGCTTCTACTGTTCAATATCATATCTCTCTGTTCCGCCGTTTTAGGTAGATTTCGAAGAAAAATCTATCTATTAAGATCGGTACGATATCTATGTATATATATATATTGAAAATATTAACACGCTAGCGGCCACAATTTTGAAGATAATTGAACCAAATTTTAATATGTTGTTTCTAGGGTTAATAATTGGGCTAAGTTCGTTAATAAGCAAAATAGGCCCAACGGGGTTGTCGGGGGAAGGGGTTGAAATTTTGAAAAAAATATATATCAGCCCCTATGGAGTTTAGAGAGAAAGTTTGTCTGCATAAATTATAGTGCTCCCTATGAAGTTTATGGTGGCACCAACGATTCAGGGATTGTTGGGGTACGAGTGGAAGTGGGTGTGGAAATTCTAAATTTTTAATACCATGTCTTGTGGGGTATCGTTGACAAGCTCTTGATGATTAATCTATAAATCAATAACTAGTTTCTGATAGCGCTCATATAAAGCAAGATTTGAATTTTTGAAAATAAAAAAAATCGAGATCTACCTCAGCCTGTAGGCCTGCCGGAAGGGATTTTTTACTAGCCTATCGGTGGAGCTAAACAAAATTAGTAAATTTCAGAAACTGTATTTGATTTTGTACTTACAAGGGAACTCTGGAACTTTTCCACCTCGTATCGCCCCCAAAGTTTCACCAAGTATGCGGTGTAGCACAGATAAAACACATACGGAAGCTTTTGTTTCGCAAATTGTCGGAACATGCATTCAGAACCACATATGTGTGTCGATATCTAGGGTAAAGACACGAAAAGCGCCGAAATGCATGCAACCCAATCGTCACTCACGCAATGCAGGCTGCATAGCATAGAAAACCTCACACATTCGAGACCTTCAGGTACCTTCTGGGTATATAACGAGGCGCGTGTTGCTACGCGGACGATCTCTGCTTCTAACTTCATGGTCCGAGCAGACTGACAGCAGCTTGCCAACACAAGAGTTGTCTGATTATGTTGATCTGCAAGTGAAAGTAATTCCACCAGAAACCACACGAAACTGACAACCAGTTCATGTTTCTTTCTTTCTGTAGTATAAGTTATTTGCACGGCTTGAAGGGTGCATCAGAAGCGAAGAGCATGCACCGAATCTGCATGAAGAAGATTTATTCTCAAACTCCGCAATCTTATTTACAATCAGCTCAGCTCACCTGAATACTATCATTTTTTTTATTTTTATTTATATTCTTTAGGCATCTAAGGCTCAAGCTGGGATAGGGGAGGGGAAAGGATTCAGGAATATGTCGTCCAGGGCGTATGTTGAATGTGCTATCCCGGCATTTTCCTGTATGACTGAGGAAAATCTCTGGAAAAACCTCAGCCAGGATTGTCGGCTGCTGGGATCGAACCCTGGTCCTCCCGAATGCTACGCCGACGCTCTACCACTGAGCTACTAAATACTAACCTATGTTGCGTTACGCGTGGGAGGCAGCTGGCTACTTGTCACAAGAGCACAAGATTTCTTTCAATAATGTGTTGGACGTCAATTTCAACATTCGTTCTGGATGTGACAATATTTTGTATGAGAACAACGCCGTTATAGTATGTTGCTGGTGCGATGTGCATCTCTGCTTCACTCACGCTGTTTTGGATTTACGCTATCCTCGAATAGACTTATATCAGTGCATATATACTCGCTGTTATCTTTACCTTCTTCTTTGACTGACAATACACTTGGTAGGTCACCTATGTTTGTAATTCCCATTTCACCTGCCTACTGCTTCTGTACATGACTTTACCCCATTATGAACTTTCCCATCTCCACTTCCATCTCTGTCACGTTGTATACTGTTTGTGAGTGTGTATTCTGTCTGTCCTCAGTGATGTCCGGGTTGCATGCATTCTAGTGTTTTTTGTGTGTCTTTACGCCAGATATCGAGACACATAATTATGTGGCTCATAATGTATGTTCCGAAAATTTTCGAAACAAAGGCTTCCGTCTATGATCTATCTATGCTACACCGCATGCTTGGTGCAAATTTACGGCCGAGTCGAGGTGGGAAAGTTGCAGAGTTCCCTTGTTAGTCACTTGTTTTCAATTAATTACAAATATATTATCTTGCATGCAGACACATTTGCTGGACGCCTAATTGTTTCAAAAGTGTTTGGAATTAAGTGAAGCTATTGTTATTCTTGGGAACTCCACAGTCTAGTAATTAGAGCGTTGCACTCATGTCCGCGTGGTCCCTGGTTTAGTTCCCGGCTGGAGCACCTCACTCTTCGGCGTCCACCCAGTGTCGTGAGGCAAGATCGGGAATCGCGTGAATAAAGACGTGACGACCACTTGGTCTAGAAAGCCTCTGGTACGCCTGATCGTGGTCAAGGTGACGAGCAGTGCTGACTTCACGGTCGTCACTTAGGTGTACGCAGTTCCACCAACCGCGGACAGATGGCGTTGGGGCAGGCTCAGTACCTTTCGGTCTGTAACGCCAGTGGTTATTATTATTAGTAGTAGTAGTACTGTTCTGGGTCTACGTGTACTTGAGTAGCCCAGCTGCAAGATCATGTATCCTGTCTGGTACTTTTCAGGAAAACAAAGAAAAACAAAACATATTTATTTGGATTTATAACTGAGTGTGACTTTTCTCTTTAAGATTTAAATGTATAATAACGTTTGTCTCTGATCATAGGTTACAATTGTAGCACGTGAAGTATGCATTCTGTTGATACGAACATTCTGTTTATTAAGCTTTTGAATATAGCCAGCTATGCAACGGGCTACTAACTTGAACTGATCCATAGAGAACAAAAATAAAGGGAAAGAGACTAGTGAAATCAATTTCACTATCTCTATTTCTGCTTGAGACACACTTCGTATTTTCTCTATATTAACATATCACACGTAACCTTGCGACGTTTCAGCTTAATAGGAAATTAATATCTGTTCGCACTAATAGGAAAGATGATTCAGGCAGAAGTGAGCATCACCGCCCTATTAATTTTAAATATCTGTGACTACCTACTTTAGCACTACCATCAGAATGATTCTTTACTCATAAAAACACAACTTGCTTGGTCCAGTAGCACGGATGTCCCAAAAACCTTCATTAAATTTCCACTCTCTTATTTTGTTTATTGAAATAATCCCTGTTTAGGCTTTTGGAAAGAAAACATAAGTTGACATGTTTTGGATGAATTGTAGTTGTCAAGGCGTAGTCGCAATAATGGAATGTTAATAATGACAACAAGAGACAATTCATGCCACTCGTGATCAAATCGAAGGTAGTATTGTGTATAAACGTGGAAAAGTACACGAAGCCAAAAACAACGAGTCATGCAAATAACTTCAAAGCAGGGTGTTCGGAATTCCGGAATGGAAATCAGAATGCCAATTTTTGCGATTTCGGAATTCTGGAATGTCGGGATTTCGAAATGAAGGAATTCCGGAAAGGCTGAATTCCGAAATGTGGGAATTTCGGAAAGTCGGAATTCCGGAATGTCGGATTTCGGAAAGTCGGAATTCCGGAATGTCGGATTTTTTGAATATGAATTATTAATTTTAATTTAATTTTTAAGACCATTAGCCTAAAGACTTTAGGCAAATTTGGTTAAGGCCGGATGGATGATGAGATGATTGGTGAAATAAAGAAAGTGGGAGGAAACTGGAGAACCCCGAGAAAACCCACGCACATGGTGTTTTCCACCACAAACCTACAAGGCACGAACTGGGATCAAATCGACGACACCAAGCGCTCTTTACCTTTGAGCCATTGCGGCACTGGCCATTCCGAAATGCCGAAATTTCGGATAGGCGGAATTCCGGAAAGTCGGAATTTGGAGATTACAAATTATGAATTTTAATAGGTCTTTAGTCTAGGCAAATTTGCCAAAGCCTTTAGGCAAATTTGGCTCAGGCCGGTGGATGATGATGGGATGATTAGTGGAATGGGGAAAGTAGGAGGAAACAGGATAGCACGGAAGAAAACCACGTACACGGTGTTTGTCCACCACGAAACCTATATGGCACGAGCAGATATCGAACCGACGAAACCAAGCGCCAGAATTAAACGCTTTACCATTGAGCCACCACAGCACTGGCAATTCCGAAATGCCAGAATTTCGGAAAGTCGAAATTCTAGAACGTCGGAATTTCGGAAAGTCAGAATTTCGGAGTTCGGGAAATTTGGAAAGCCGGAATTCCGGAAAGTCGGAATTCCAGAAAATTCCGGAATCCGGAATTGACTTTGGACTTCCGAGCATCCCTACTTCAGAGAAGAACCATATTTGATCATTTCCTGGGGGTAGTAATGCTTGCACGGTGTGATATGTCAAAGTCAGAATAGCTTTCCTGCCGCGAGCTACTGCTCTCATATCAATAGTAAACACACCCTTCATCGAGGCTCAGCTCTCGGCTCGGCTCGCTCTGTCTACTCCGTACTGTTTTTTACTCTTGTGTCTCGCGTACTAGGAGACATCGACTGTCATCCAGCATGACACAAGAATCTAACTCAGGTTAGTAATTTAAGTATTCAATCTTGGAAATTTGAAGATGAACTCATTTTTTTCTCAACATGTCGTACTACTTAGTAGATCGTTACAAATTCTTGTACTCAGTGTCAAGCTCCGCATGTTCATAAGTCAGTCAGCTCTTGATACTCAGTATGGATGAAATACTAAATGTCGAGTTGAGACGTACAAACAGTAAGGCTTCTCAAGCCAAAATCCATATTCTTAAAAGTAGACGTCCTCTGAAACTTGGGTTAGAATAGGATAATATTAGTCATGTACTCATATTCGTATTACTTGTATATTTGTCATTTTATTTCTGTCTTTAGTTTTGTAATAAAAACCGTAAAATGTAAAATGTGCCTCCGTAGGTAATTTTGGTGTGATAAGTTTCCTGAACTATCCGATATGTTGGATAAAAGGTAATTTTCAGTCCGAGGACTGAATCTTCGACTACCGTACCTTAAAGCCGTATGATGTCTACTGCAGATTCGCGGAATAATTCCGCGGAAATGCAGCAGACTGCATCAATAGTATTATCGATCTATAGTTTTATCTTACAAATGTAATATTTGTAAAGTGCTTCAAGCCACGAAACATTTGACAATCCGTTAGCAATAACTTCGTTCTTTATTTTGTAACCAAGATCTATAACTAATTTGAAGACAACGGATACATACATTCACATTCCCAACATGCATTCATCTTCCTAGATCTTACTTCCCCTCGGCTTCATTCACTCCAATACAAAAAATTACGTTACGAGTTTCTGCACTTAGTAGAAACATGCGTTGTCCGATGCCAAGCGACTTTTTATTTCTTCCGTAACCTCGTTTTTGCTTGTTACGTATGCTCCCAAGTATTTAAATTTGTTTACTTTCTCTATGTTCTCATTGTTAATTGTTATATATCTATTTCTGTTATTCCCTTTATCTCGGCTTTGTTATCATATATTTTGTTTTCTCTATTTTCTTGTTGACATATCTCATCGCACGCTTCTGAGACATCGGTATTACTTTGTAGTGCCTCTATATCTTCCCCTGTTAAATCTACATCATCTGAGTGTACGAGCAGATCATCGAAACCATTAAATTTAGTCCCTTTTTGTACTCTTTTATTTTTTGAGTCGCATATTTTAATGCTAACTTAAACAGTAATGGTGACAAGACATCACCTTGTTTCAATCCATTGGGAATCTTAAAACTATCTCACGTATTATTAACTACCCATACTTTGCTTTATGGGTCGTTGAGACGGTTGGGTCGCCTTACTAGTTGAATCGTTGTTTTCGGAGTTCCAAATTATTCCAGGATATTGTATTGTTTTCCCCTTTTAATGGAGTCATATGCTTCCTTAAAATCAATGAATAACTGGTGAACAGTCCCATTGAATTCCCATTTCTTCTCTAAGATTTGTCTCTAGGCGAAAATGTGGTCCAAAGTGTATCTGGTTTTTCTAAAAACACATTGGTGATCTCCAATTATTTCATCTACGTATACGCTTAGGCGAGTTAGCAGTATATCAGTGTTTCCCAACCTGGAGTCCGCAATACTTTGTCATGTAACGAGAATTTACTTCCCGATATTTACATCATATAATACAGATTTCGTTTTATAAAGACCACGAAAGCCAATTTAAAATCGAACTCAACAAACCCAAACCAATACAGTAAATAAAGTGAACGAACAACATTTAATGATCTGGTATGAAGCGTACAGGAAAAAATGGGGGAATGTGGATGAAAGGTAAAATCTCGAAAAACGCACGTTAAAGACCAATTCCCTCATTTACTCCCGTGTGTTTCATATTCTTAAAACAGAGCTTTTGTATCAACATTTTCTGAGAGGTCTTTGTGTAATACTTGTTACGACTACAAACCCATTTTTTAAATAAAAACAACTGTACAAAGATTTCTTGGTATGTAACCCCTGTGTAGGCCGTGTACCATAATTGTAAACAAGGAAATAGTCTGAATTTCTGTTAATTGCTTTCCGATGCTTTTATCGGTTTTGTCGTGGAGTGGCGATTCATCCAAACCCTTTTGTTGAAGCTCAAGAGAAGTTAAAGGCAGGGACGTGCATTTGACAACAGAGACATAAAGCCCTTTAACCTCACCACCACTTGCAGCCCCTTAACTCAGAACATTTTACTGCATTGTGTAACGAGACGGGAAGAGATCACGAACGATCCACTGCTATCTCGTGGAAGAGTCCTGACTCACTTATTCGAGGTCGTGATGAAATGAGACTTTTTCTGGTTGATACGAAATTATAACCCAAACTAAAGAACTACCTAAGTGATTTTTCTTGGGTTTCGGCAATTGCTTATTAGTAAGATATTTTCTCATTTCTGAATACATTAAATTCAAGGTTCCAGTTTCAATGTAAACTGGCAAAAGGAAAAAGGCTACACGTTGAGCACTCCGAATCGACAGTAAGGAATACGATTCCTTTCCCAAGCTGAACAATTTCTGTCGGCAAGTGAAACAAAATTTTCGAATGAAAATTTGGAAATATGAAGAAGCATTTGCTTTCGTTGGGTTCTCAGCTGAGAGATTGACTTTCGGTTTTCTACGAGAAAAAGAATTGGATGAAGAACCTTCTTCCTAAACAATAAAAAATCAGTTGTCACCAACTGAAGACCAGCATATTGAGTTGTCCTGCGATTGCTTCTTGAAGATGGTATTTCCAAGTTTGTGTTTACTAGGAATGGTAGACTTTTGGATTTATCCACGGTCTTTTTATCCTGTTGTTCCGAGAAAGGAAATTCACATCTGATGTCTTTCGGGACTACTTGTGTGAGTCAACATTTTCTGTACTTGTTTGTATGAAAAATATGTACGGAAAGAGACTTGATATTCAACCAGATCTGCGCCTGAAAATATCTACTCTGAAGCCACATATGAAAATGTTGACGGATGTAAAACTAGTCATCACATTGAGAAATAGTTGATGTGATCGAAAATTCACATCATTTCGATTCAATTAATTTCTCTAATTTTCTTGTATATTATAATACTCAATGAAGGCCAGTATCATGAATACCCGTCTTATTTGCATACGGGTTGTGATATGTATATATAGAATGTAATTTTGGAAGGGGAAACCGTTGGGAGAAAGTGTACTTTTGTTTAGATTTATATATGAATCGCCAGCTTTGTATGGGTTCGCGGCTACACTCGACTGCTGGGAGTTCGGAACTATTCGTATGTATGCGTCTGCTTGCTCGAGTATGGCCGATCGTAGAAAGTGCGGAAGCTGGGAGAGTATATAATGAACAGCCCGAGCTTTTGTGGGATCTTATCTTTTTTCTTGACTTTACCACTGGGATACCTGAGTTTGAGGAGTAGTAGAAGCTGTCGAGAATGTAGGAAGCAAGAAAACTTTAAAGTCAAGTTATCTCGGATGGGGACTTAGAAAAATTCCCAGCAACTCACTAAGCTATTGCCACTCTGGGCTGGGAACTTAGTCATTGTATTGACTATGAAACAGTTAATTTTTCTACTTTCGTCTAAGGCCGGCCCGGACATCAACCTGTGCGCGAGGTTTGGGGTTGGACAAGGACGAAAGCAGAAAATCAGTTTAAACTCGAGATACTGCGACCGAATTGTACTTCATTAAAAGAATTTACATTGCTTAAGCTTGTGGGAGCTCAGAAAGTTGGAGGTCATAAGATTTGCAGAGTCCCGCTTGGTCCTGGGGAGGCGTAATGGAAGCTGGTGTGAAAGTTTACAAGGCCAACATCGTTTATCTGCCATCAACAAGGGAGGATTGCTGGAGATGCTTTGCGTGGGAAATCGCTTTCGAGACCGGACTGGCTGAGAGTTGGAGTCAGAGGGGTCTGGGGATTTCGACGAAGTTAATGTTTACTTGAAAAGGACGATTTGTGCGGGATTGCATAACTGTAGGGGACAGTCCAAGCTAAGATGAAGCAATGAGATGTGGCAGAAGTTTGTCGAGATTTTATTTCTAAGTTTCGTTGGAAGACAATAATCATGTAATGGCGATTCGAGTTTAAGTCAGGCCGGGTTTTCTATTTATCTGCATTAGCAATAAACGTTATATATGTATTTTCCTTATTAAACCACAAGTTTCGTTTCTGAGCATACATTTAAAACCTGAGCATGGTAATGACGTAAGTTTTAACATGACCGCGGCTATATGATCTGGACGAGGTAACCCTGGTTGGACTTGAAGTTAACAATCAAAAATCCGTTAGGTTTTTCAACGCCCGCATTAATTTGCGTGAGCAAGTGTATGATTTATTGCAGCAAGTAAACTGATCTTTAACATGGATCATATGGTAGTCATATCTCTCCTACTACAGCAATAGTAGATAGAGAATGGGGGATAGGTGTTAATACAGAAATGAAAGAGAGAAGCAAATGAATATTAACACCTAGTAGTAAACAAAATCGAAAGGAGAGTAATTAGCAAGCAAATAACGAACTAATGACAGCAATAACACAAAAAGTAACAAATTATTTTTTTTCTCGCATCATAGTAATCAAACATATTCAAAAGTTTTTTACAATTATTGCTATTAATTCACGAATTGCGGTATTGTTAGCAAAGTGCATTCAATTGTACTTTCAGGTATTGAAATTGTACATCTTTTATAAGCTATAGATAACACAAAAAGATCTACTGATACTTTATGTATAATGTTTTTCTTGGTTATAGGAGGAGAGGTCCACAAAAAAACTAGTAAGTAATCAAGGGGTCCGCAGCCTGCAAAAGGTTGGGAAACACTGCAGTACATTACTCAGTTCTTTGTAACATTTTGGGAGTAATGAGATTCCGCGGTAACTATGACAATCCGATCTTATCGCTTTTATAAACTGTCATTATTATTGAGGGTTTCCACTCCTTTGGAAGCTTCTTTTTTCTCCATATAGCGATTATCAATTTTGTAGTTCCTTAATTAGTACCGTTCTTCCCGTTTTAATGAATTCGGTTGGAATATCGTATGCTGCTGGTGATTTGAAATTTTTCAATTTCTTTGCTGACATTTAGACCTTGATCTCGCTATGTTTCATGATTCTGTTCTATAGATTTTAAATTCCTCTGTTTTTCTTTCCTTGTGTCTATTAAGAAGTTTGTTGAAATAACTTTTACACACATCAATAATTTTAGCCGGACCCGCTAGAAGATCTCTGCGTATCTAATCATCCCTAATCTAGGCTGGTAACCTTTTCTTAACGAGTTTACCCCTTTCTACAGATCTCGTATGTTATTTGTTATCCGCTTTCCTCTATTTCCTGAATCTTCTGAATATTCTCGCTTTTTGTTTCTGAACCCCCGCATGGCGTTGCGTTTCACGTTACTGTAGCGATTGGTATTTACTTCGCTTTTATTACTTAGCCATCGTTGCCTTGATTGTTCCGTTCCTCATGAAGCCTTAAGACATTCTTCATCAAACCAATGCTTATTTTTCTGCTGTTTCTTCTCACCTAAAAAATTCTTCCTGCTGCGCCCTTCACTATATCAGAAATTGCCTCCCACATCGTACATGAATGTCGTTATTAATATCATCTTTACTACTACTATAGTCGGCTAAGATTTCGAACCTATTTGAGATTTCCAGTTGATAATATGCTCTTACGCTGGGATTATCTAATCGTTTAACTTCGAATTTCAGTCAGTTTGATTCTTTGCCTTCTCTGTTCGCGATGCATAGCTTTCCCCTTACTTTTGTGGTCACTAACTGATGGTTGGTCTCACCTTCTACTCCTCTGTAAGACATATCATCCATTATATTTGTGTGTCTTCGTCTATCTACTAATATGTGATCGGTCTGGTTGAGGGTTTTGTCATTCGGAGATACCCGTGTGTATATTTGTGTTCAAAGTACGCGCTCTTTACTATTAGCTTTTTCGACATCGCGAAATTATCAGTCTTTGTCCATTGTTGCTGATTCCGTGAAGGCTGTATTTGGCTACAGTAGGTCTATAGTTTTCCACCCTTTATACCTTCGCGTTGAAATCTCCTAACACAATTTTCGTATTATACTTCCGTAAGCGGTCAAACAATCTTTCTAGCTCCTCGTAAAATGTATATTTGTCGTTATCATTAGCCACCTCGGTCGGAGCATAGACATTTATTAAAACCGTGTTGCCCCATCGAGTACGTATCATAATGTACGATAGTCTTTCGTTTACGAACTCTATATTCTGAGCCGCCGGAAGGATACTGTTATTAATGAGGAATCCTGTTTCGAAATCGTGAGACTGTGTTGCCCGTAGGAGAAAGTGTACTTGCTCTGTCGGATGCTATCTTTATTCTCCCACCGGACTTCCTGTATCGCTAATATGTCCAACTCGTACTTCTCGGTCTGGCTTACTGCTACTTGAAGAACACTCGGTTTGTATAACGTTTGTACGTTCCACGTTCCTATACTAAGGTCTTTCTTAATCCTGTTCTTGGAGCCCCCTGAAGCCCCTCGCCCGGAGACTCGAATGATGGACTAGTTTACATCCGGAAAATTTTACACCAAGAGAATCCATGAACCATCTGTTAGTATTTCTTGACATGTTTTAGCGGTGTAGAGTTGTCAGCTCTTTGACTTCTCACAGGGAAACTCTCTCCGGTGGTACACGAAAATTATCACGAAACTTCCACAGTGTATTGATGATTTGTTCAAATGAACACACCTGTAGTATTACGTTTCGGAGTTTCGGGGAACACGAGTTAAAGGACTTCAAAGTTTTTAAAATTTTGTTCTGATCTTCTGAAGGGTAAGCAACACTACATACATTTGTGTTGAACTTATGCCTTTCCCATTTATTTTTATATAAAAGTTTGCGTTGAAGATATTTTAAATGTTAGATTAAAGTTATTGATGAATTTGACGTGATAATTAATTGTTCTGATTCGTACCAAATGCGAATATTATATAAATACCGGGTGACCCAAAGGAAACTTCCCATTCCGTTAATTTCGAAACCAATTGATTTCCAGAAGGAATCCTGCCTGACACATGCCTGTTTTAGTTTAAGGGAGAACGTGCATTCGTGGTCAAGCGTTGCATGCTGTCCCATTAATTGTGGTCTAGTGTCAAAAAGTGAAATTTTCTTAACTGACAATATAGGTCGAAGACACATCATGTCAATTTTCTTTAGGTTCAGTTTACTTTAGCATGTAACCACTTACTAGTTTCTTTGAAAACTTTGCTGAAAGTTGCGTTCGCAACTCGCAAATATTATAAAGTGAAACTTGGTAGTTCAGGTAATATTTTATACTATGTAACGTTATGAGAGCTCCAACTGCCATCATTAATATAAAAGAACTCCTGAAAATATCACTGCAATAAATTTAAACGTGCAATATTATGTTTTGTGATCTAATAGCACCCAATCCCTGCGATGAATAAAATAATGCCGCGAATTTCAGATCAGTATTGGTCGTTGAGTAGGGGAAGCACGTGGGTTCGAACCTTGCTTCCAAACATCGTGCCTGAGATTAAGTTAGTGGGCAGGGCTTTAGTTATGGTACCAACGTCAAGTTGATAGAAACTGTGGACATTTCTAGGCACCATATTTGGCAGAGGCGTTCGAACCCACGTGCTTCCCCTTCTCAACGCCCAATGCTGTTCTGAAATTCTCGGCATTAACATATTCATCACAGGGGTTGGGTGTATTGGATCACAAGATGAAAAAGCACGTATAAATTTATCACAGTGACATTTTCAGGAGTTCTTTTATACTAATGATGGCAGTTGGAGCTCTCATAACGTTAAATAGTGTAAATTATTACCTTACCTACCAAGTTCCACTTTATACTATTTCAGAGTTCCAAACGCAATTTCCCACAAACTTTTCAAAGAAACTAGTAAATGATTACATGCTTTAGTAAATTGATCCTAATGACCATTGATATGATGTGTCCTTGACCTATATTGTCATTTAAGAAAATTTCACTTTTTGATACTAGACCACAATAAATGGGACTGCATGGATTGCTTGATCACGATGGCACGTTCTCCCTTAAATTAAAAGAGGCGTGTGTCAGGATTCCTCCTGGAAACTAACGGGATAGGAAGTTTCCTTGGGTCACCCTGTATTTATTTAATAGTTGCATTTGACAAGAATCAGAACAATTAATTTTCACGTCAAATTCATCAATAACTTTAATCTAACAATTAAAATATCTTCAGCGCAACCTTTCATATAAAAGTGAATGCGAAATGCAATTTCAATACATATGCATGTGGTGTTGCCTGCCCTTCAGGCGTTAAAAATTCAAAAACTTTGAAGTCCTGTAACTCGTGTTTCCCAAATCTCCGAAACGTAGTACTACAGGTATGTTCATTTGAACACATCATCAATGCACTGTGGAAATTTCATGCTGATTTTGTTGCCCCAGCGGATACAGTTTCCTTGTCAGTAAAGGCAGACATGATGTCGTCCTCTGTCCATCTCTGAGTCTTACCGGTGTTATTAATCTTCAGCCTTAGGGTGATAATGGTGATGCTGTTTCCCTTCGCCATGATTCTTTTGTTTGAGGTTATCTTCCTCTAGCCTTTGTAGATCCCTCTCCTAACTGCAAGGCAGCAGTACTGGTTTTTGTCCGCCCTGGAGTATTTTTGGTGTCCACCATATCTGGTCGGCATTCCCTATCCGCCACTTGGAGAGGCGTTTGGTGGGAGAGCAGTAACTCCAGCCCAAAATTACGTTACAAGAAGTTATTGTTACAATATATATATATATATATATATATATACCAGATGTTTGAAAATGTTGGCCTTAAATTGAGGGTTTGATTCCTCACAAAAAAAAACAACTTTAAAATAATTTTCTTTCCAAGCGCTATTTATGCGAAGTTCAGAAAATCGCCAAGAGATGGCAGTAGTAAAGAGGCGGGAGATGGTGGAGTTTAGCTACGACAAAACAGTCTACATTAATACGTTTGCTTTTAAAAATAATTAACCAGACTCTTTCACTTTCCAATCTATTCGTTGCAAATCATATTGTAATATTTTTTCTACTAACAGGAAGAGAACGACTTTGTTTCTGAACTACTGATTCAACAATACCCGAATGTTACTGAAGTTTTAACAGGAGGAATTGGAATAACCGCTATTCGTCGCTCGCTTTGGATTTGGGAATTTTCTGATCAACCGTTTAATTTCACGAAATGGTGGCCAGGTAAATAAATGATTTAATTTATTCTATATGTTTTTTCTAAGAGCAATGGGACATTGATATTTTGTATCACGTTAAGGTGACTTTATGAACTGCAAATAACATAGGACCATATGTTTATCTATTTACAAAAAATCTATGCAAAGAAAGATTCATTCGTGGAATATTCTATAACAACTTAGACCTGTGTTTCTTCTAGATCTGACGTACATTATTCTTTCTAATATTGGCATTGTATGCCTAAGTTGGTTGAAAGTGTTAGGTAATATTTTGATTTCAAGTTACGAATAGCATATGGCGCTGGTTGCCGGTACTACCGCGCTTTTACTATAACCTAACAGCACATGATAGTTCCAGAAACGTTTCATATAGGTAACTATGCAAGATTGGTAACATTACATCAACATTTTAGTTCCTTTCTGCATGTTTCTCATAGGCTTCAGCGAAGGCGAAATATTCGCCTTTGTCTCAGTTACAATAAAATGTTAGGTAACATTATAGTGATGTTAAGTGAAACGGCAACAAAATCAACCATTATTGATCAAAAGTAGATAAACTACTACTTAACTCATTGTCTTCATTATGTTAGAGCTGTATCTCTACGATACAATTGAGATATTTACTTAACCCATTCACTTTACAGTTCAAGAGCACATTACAAAGCAACACTTCTACATGTACTACAGAACAAGTAAATATATATCATGACCAGGATTCGAATCACAGACCTTTCGTATAGTAAGTTAACGCCTTACTAGTTACGCCACGACGACTCTGCTAGGAATGGTCATAATAAATCTTCTACTACTCTCTGTATGTCAGGCCTCACTCATTAATTACCATTTACGCCCTTTCTATTGGTATCCTAAAAATAGAATTTTGGTTTGGCAAACTTTGGGAATCACACAATTGCATTGATGTAGACAACTCAGTTGAAGGAACAAGTGATATAATGATAATTGTTACGCAGTATCCTTTTTGTCTTTATAGGCTGGCAGTCCAACAGCAGCAGTATTCCCAGGACTCGTCGCACGCCGACTTGTGTAACACTGAAGAGAGAATTTCCATGTGAGGATCAGCTCTGTCAAACTGACTACTTTTTCTGGAAGGGGCATAATTGTAATTCTATCAAGACATATGTTTGTGAAAGGCCATATGAAAATATTGGTAAGCACTGAGCTATATCATTGAAGCTGCTTTACTACGATATTTATTGTGACGTTGTTGGATTAAGTTACTACATTGATCATTATAATTAATAAATTCAGGTCGTCCTTCCCGAAGGACACTTAGGGCCCAAAGAAATCAGATACTTTAAGTGGCATGCGTATCTTCAGACACTTTTCAACGTACATGCTGAGAATATGCTGACTCATATGTTGTAGTTCAATAGTTCTTATATCATTCCGTACGTGGTGGACCAGAATCCAGAAATACCCAGACAAAATGTTAAAAATGAACTGTTCAGAAATATACGCTAAATCAAATCGTGATAATCTGGCACATATATGGAGTATCTGAAAAGTAAATATCAAAATATTCGCATCAAATAAATCAAAATTTAAAGTCTCAGAACTTGACAAATATAAGCTACTCGTATAAGAACACTTATAGCATTGTTAGCGGTGGCGATACAGAGTCATTTCGAGATTGTGCCTACTGACTCTTGCCATTTATGTGAGAAAAATCTTTGCACAAACATTATCATAAGAGAAGCAAACATATTCATGTATGATGAAACCCTAACCATGCTTTATACATTCGTCATGATATGAAAAAGTCGAACACCCACCTGAGAATGAAGTACAAGTTTGGGCAGCCCTCCATCGGGAACACTCGTAGTTAATACGGTGTTCGCCCACCCTTAGCCTTGATGACAGTCTGCATTCTCGCAGGTATACTTACAATCAGGTGGCGGAAGTTTTTCTGAGGAATAGCAGCCCATTCCTTGCGGAACGCTGAAATGAAAAGAGGTATCGATGTGCGTCGGTGTGTTTTACCGTGAAGGGGCGGCCCACAGTTCTGTCGGATTCAAATCAAGGCTAATTCTATTAGTGGACTTCTTTTCGTCAAACCACTCTCCCCACAATCCCTGCAGTATGGACGGGTATCTACACAAGTAGCACCTAAGCACGTTGAAAGTCCGTGCGCTTCTCAAACCGTCCGATTCACCTGTCTCACGCTGTCTGCTGAATACCGACATTGCTGACCATGTGTTCCTCAAGGTAGATGACAGTACTGTGTCGCTCTCTATGATGAGCATACGTTTCACGGAGTGTCCGGATACTTTTGATCACGTAGTATATATAGAATGAAACAAAAGTAACACCCTTTTGACCGGGTAGTGGTGTGAAAAGCGTATACAACGCTTTATTAGTTATTTTTCATCCCTTATGAGTAATATAATTATTCTATCGTTTTAATTACTAATCGTTAATATTTAAAGAGTAAAATGCCGTATTATCTAACAAAAGAACAACGAGAACGGTTAAGCTGTATTATGAAATTGTTGCCCAAAGATTTCAGATGTTCCTCTAAGATAACATGGGTGTTACTGCTACTCCAATACACAGAATTGTGACAATTGATCTGTCCATTTAGTTTAAATGTAGCTTCATCAGATCACCCATTGTTTTTTTAGGGGAGGGGGTGATTATTCCTCTGTAGGTTTTCCAAAACAAGTTTTACAGAATTCTACCCTCCTATCCGTATTCCCTCTGTAACACAAGTGGTATATATGGCCTTATGTTCAACAACTGTTTCATCAACCTACGAACACTCCTGGCACTTATACCCATTTCTATGGTAGACGCCTACATGATTTCTGTTGCGTACGTTGCAACGATTCCCGTAACTGGGCTACCTTGCCGTCCTGTTCTTCTTGAATCACTCAATTACTCTTAAATTTTCTGATAGGACTTGTTATGGTATGGCTCTGCACCTGTTGAATACCATAATAATTCCTCTGCTAAGAACCGAGTGGTTAGAGCTCCATTGCGTTTTCCATACTAAAGTTGTATCACTCACACTCGTTGTTCTTTTGTTAGACGATGCGCTATTTTACCTCAAGATATATATATATATATATAGGTAAAACGATAGAATAATTATATTCCTCATAAAGAGTGAAAAATAATCAGTAAAGCGTTGCAAACTCCTTGCACAACACTAACCCGGAAAAAAGGGCGTTACTTCTTTGTGGGCAAAAGTAATGCCCTTTTTTTCTGTACAGTATTGTGCAAAAAGCTTTATTGCTTATAATTTTTAGCACAAGAACCTTGCTCGAAACTTAAGGGTTTTTTACGCTTTTATTTAACGTTCTCGTAGTTGATGGTTATGAGGTGGAAATTTTGTAATTGATTTTTAACCCTCTTCTGGATTTGATAGAGATTGAAAACTTTGCACACAGTCTTAGATCCCATCATAGTGCATGACTATTTAGGGTCAGTTCTACAATCGACCGCTAAACTTCTAGTCAGCGCTAAGTTGAGTCCAACTCTCATTGGCCAAAATCAGACTCGGCCTCAACTTAGTGCTGAGTAGAAGTTTAGTGGTCGGTTGTAGAACTGACCCTTAAACACTTTGGCTTGATGTCGTCTTGTTGACAGTGTTTCCAACTTAGTATAAAATTTATGTAATTACAATAGCACTACACTAGTTTATTGGATATTTGTTATCCGATAGTGATTATTACCATGATATTATGCACTGGTAAAAAAAGCTTTGTTTAAACTAAGCATATGTATTTTGCTGATTCAGAAATAATCTAATGTATTCATGGTTCGCAAAAGTAAAGAAAATCGTGTAATACTTATTACGTTTTACTTTATTGCCGCATATAGATTTTGTGAGCATATTTGAGCACTGAATAATTGAGAAATATGAACTTAAGAAGCCTTAGAATCCCCAGCTTTACGTTTTCAGTGTATTAGAAATATCAGGAAAATGAAGAGCAATTTGAAATTTTTTGAAAACCGATCACATTTATTCTTATTAACATCCACAAAATGAACTTTGACATTCGATTCCAGTCTTCCGAATTTCACATCTGAAACACATTGTGCAATGAAATACTTTCATTCGATAAATATTCTTAAGCGTGTTTGGGGCTGCTAACCAAAATAATACAATATTATTGCTTGTCGTTCGTACGTTATTTCTAAATATCTCCAAACGTTGGGAGTGTAAGTACAGAGACCTCTTAACGCTGTCGAGAATATAGTAATTTGTAACATGCTTTTAGAGAATTGAACGAGACAAATTATCTTCCGGAAAATTACACTCCAAAGTGTAATTTGATAGTCGTTCGTCTTTGAGTAAAAATATCATGCTACTGAGCGTTAGTCATTATAACCGATTCATTTTCCATTCAAGTTAACTTTGGTTATAGTTTCTTATTCAGCAATACTGGTTAATATTTTAGATATCCAAGGTTGAATATGTTTACCATGTAACAACATCAGCATCATAACCTATGCAATCTAACTTAATGCATGTTGATCGATTCGCATCTAAACTACTACACTGAAGTTCGGCTACTCTCCATTGCATATTGTTTACTTTTACCTATGTGATATACTACGTTAGCACCGATACAACATTTAAGAATACCTTAACCACCATATGTTACATATGTGAAGCACGAAATGTTGTGTTGCAAAATGTGACTATTTTGCCACGTCAGACATTAAAAATGTCGATTGGTTCCTTATTCAATACGCATCTAACGATGTAAACATTTCCTAAGTACAAAACTATTTCTTACTAGGAAAGGTAATAAAAAACACTTTTAAACACTAAAAAGGAGAATATAAAAACCATTTGTAACATTTAACTCTTACGTATGAGTAAAAGTTAGTGTTTTTTTAAACCGTTAACTCACTGAAAATCAAAGTACACTTAACGTTCACAATATATTCCAATTTTACCACGTTTTTAGTACAAAATATATGAACTTTTTCCGAAATTAATATGAACTACACTACATTTTAGTGTATAATATATGAACTTCTGGTGTACTGAAACACAATTTATTCAAAAAAAAAGTTCATTTAATGGCAAATATACTAAAAGTAATATCAAAACGAAGTGTAGATAATGAGAACTACAGTAAATATGAACTTAATGTGTACAAAATATGCACCATTGGCCAGAAGCCATTTAAAAGACACACTGAACAAACTAAAAACTCACATTCTCTTCAGTATTTTCAAATAAACTTCACATGCGTTCACATAAAGTTCATATGCGTTCACATCAAGTTTATATTTGGTGATGTTTTTGTGTCAGGAGATTTTCAATGCTGGTATCTTGGGCCCATTTGGACCCGACGAAATATAAAAAATGCAATAAAACTCGTTTATAACGATATCGAAGGGACTTGAAAAATAGTGTCGTTGTAACCGAGTTTTATGCTATCAGTCGAGTAAGATGGAAAATTATGCAGAACAAACTTAATTAGGCCTATTTTTGATCGTATTCACTTGAAAACCTGGCATTAACAGTACAAAGTCGATATACTACATATCAATTTTTGTTAAATAAAAAACATCCGAGAAAAATATAGGAATTTGCTTCTCGGGGTCGTTGGACTCACGATGAACGTAACATTGGTCAAAATATCGAAACCGGTTAAGGGTTAAATAAATATTTTCTTTTCTGTGTTTTCAAGTTACATTCCATTTCTAATTAGTTTATTGGTAATTGAACAATTTTAATGTTGCTATTAGTTTTTCACTATATTACACTGAAATACCAAAAGTCATGGGATACCTACCTGATAACGTGTGGTACCTCCTCGAGCACGGCGAAGTCCATCACCTCGAAGTAGCAGAGGCGCGAAAAGTCGCTGATAGTCCGCTGGAGGGATGTTCAGTCATCTAGTCTAGATTGCCGTCCACAATTCGGTAGTTGTTGCAGGAATCCTGGGCAAGAATAGCTTGTTCAATGATATTCCACATGTGCTCGATAGAGTACATGTTCGGCGATCTAGGGAACCAAATCTTGTGTTGAAACTTGCCATCTTCAAACCAGTCGCGTACCATCGCGGCCTGGTGGTATGGGGCATTGTCATCCTGAAAAATCTCATTGTTGGCAGGGTACACGAAGTACGTAAAGAGCTGGAGATGGTCACCAAGCAGTTGAACATAGCGCTGACTGGTTAATGTCCGATTCAAGCGGATCAGACGACCCAAACCATGCCACGTAAACTGGCTCCACACCACGACGGAGCCACCACCAGCTTGCACAGTGACTTGCTGACAACTTGGTTCCATGGCCATAAAGTCTGCGCCACACCTGGAGCCTACCATCTGCGCGTACCAATTGGAAACATGACTCATCTGACTATTCTACACGTTGCTAGTCCTTTAAGGACCAATCCACGTCTTCCCGAACCCATGTCAGTCGTCGCTGCCGATGAGCAGCGATTAGTAGCGGCACACGTGTCGGTCTTCGGCTGCGATACCTCCATACAGACCAAATTTCACTACACTGACCTCTGAGACACGTTCCTGGAACGTCCTGTATTGATTCCTGCTGTAAGATCACTCACTGTTGGTTGTCTGTTTGCACAGATGAGTCTTCCCACATGTCGCGGTCATTCAGCATCCATGGGCGGCCACTGCGTTGTCCCTGATGCATCGTAATGCCTCCAATGCGGTACTCACGGTCCACCCTTGACATTGTGGAGCGAGTAAAGTTCAATATCCGGACGACTTCCTAAATCGCAAGTCCCATTCGTCTAGCACCAACTATCACTCTGCGCTCAAATGCCGATATTTTCGTCGGGTTACCATCATCACGGTACACGACGTTACTGCACTCACAGAAGTTCAACTGACCACATTGCAACTGCTTCGCGCCTTTCGACCTGCTTGTCGCGTTACCGCCCCGCCAACTAGTTCTATCCCCCTATCCCACGACCTTTGGCACTTCAGTGCATATATATTACAAAATATTAAAAATAATTTTAGAATGTGCATACATTAGACACAAATGTCGACAAGAATAAACATTTTCATGTAAATCATATTTTTTCTTGTTTATTGAGGTTGTATAACATCTAATGGAGGAAGTTACGCAGGGAATGCAAGTGTTACATACTCTGGGAAGTCTTGTCTTCCATGGGGTAGCCCCAGTGTTACTATGATACTTGGTTCCAGCTACAAAGAAGATCTCTATGGTCACAATTACTGCAGAAATATGGACAATGACCGCCAGCCATGGTGTTTTACCAGCGAAGGACAGTTTGAGTATTGCGACATACCGCAGTGTAGAAAGAAAGGTAAATATGATTTAACCAGTGATTTGTAATATTTGTAGAACCGTAATTTTGATGTAGTGCAAAAATTACGTTGAAAGAAAACACGTGAGGACTAAATAGAATAGAGACCAGCTTGTACGTATGTTTTTTTTAAAAAAAAATAGACATTGAGTCTGTTACTAAATGAAAAATTGACCAGCGCAAACTCAGTCGTTTTAATATTGATCGACAACCTTCATTAGAAAGACGATTAAGTGAACTAAATATTCGAGAGTATCAAAAGACCATCAGAGGAAATCATCCCACACTACACAGCACTTCCCAGAATTTACGAATTGCCTGAGCTTTTAGAGGACACTACAATTATTTGAATATACTCTCACAATAACCTACTTCTTATATAATGGCTATTTTTGTAAAGAGGATGGAGTGGATATGGCTTCAAATTGTCACATGTAATAGCTTATTTTTATATTAAATATTTTGAGCAAAAAGGCAAAAAATAAAAATCCTCCCTTCAACGTAAATGTTAGATATGTAGTTGATATTTACGTGGTTGTAGTTGATTGCTGATAGATTCGTATGTAGTTGATATTTCGTCACCTGGCAACGTGGTGGAAGCAAGTTCAAAGTATTTTTGTAACCTTCCTGAATACTTCAATAGAACTCACCGTTTGTAGAAAAATATTTATTTTTCAAAATATTTCGCCCCATTCGCTGGAGCTTCCTCAGATGGGAACAGGGCACAGCTGTGAATGTTTGCAGCTGAGTAAGCTCCAGTGAGTGGGGCGAAATATTCTGAAAAACAAGATTATTCTTGCCAGTCACCGGGAGAAAGATGTTCCTTTCGATTGAAAGTGAATGGGAGAAATTAGTGCCATAGCACAACCCCCCCACCCTCTTGAATATTTTTTCAAGAATCAAACACAAAAGGCTCTACATAAAGACAAAAAGGAAAATAACAATTGTGAAGGAAAAGCAATAGCTATCTTGAGTATGTAAGCAGCTTTAGTAACTGAACAGGTAAAATATTCAAACGACATTAAATTAGGATTATATCTATTCAGGCCGGTAGAGATACCGGTCTTCTTGAAAATCGTAGGTACAGTAATCGCTGGTAAATGTCAGTGTGTATATGTACTGTACCAGTGCAGTACTGCTAGCCTGCTGGTGCATGGTCTACCATATTATATAAACGTATATTTCTGTTCGTCGGAAAATCATTCTAATAAAGAAGAAAGTTAACTTATTTCTTGCTGGAAAATTTTTGTAACATTTAAGCTTATGCGCGAACAAATGTCTACGTGACATTTTCAAATAAAAAAAATCACGAGTACAATTTTATATATAACAGGAAAAATATGAGGTATAAAATATTCATACTTTGTACGAAGACATGTTAAATTTTGAAATTTACTGTAAACGCATATAAATGATAATTTCTGACGAATTTTTGTCGATTTTAAATCTGCAATTTCAAAGATGACATACAGTGGTCAAACAGTTACCAACAATACAAGTAATGTCAATGTGGTCTGCATTGGAAATTACCCGACTTGATCTACAAACATCTATGTTTCAAGGCATGGTGGTCCATTCCATCCACAAGTGATTCTGTCTCTTGAAATATGTCTTGAACGCCAACCTCTTAACAACCTAACGCGAAGCACACCTCTAACTTCTTCTTCTAGATAACATTTAGACACATCACCACAGCAAAGAATCACATTCGAAAACGCGTTGGAAAAGAAAACAAAAAGAAATACTTTCAGGGGCTCAAACGTTCAAGAAAATTAAAACAATCATGAAGGGAATAGTATCTTCAAATCTTCTGTCACAAATCTAAAGCAGTGGAAGGCGATGAAAATCAATGTTGCGGATGTTGTCAAAATTATTTTTTTGTTCATAAAAGCAGTTAATTGTGTGGTAGCCTTCTTGGCATTCACGTTGTCTTGATACCCTCTTGGCACAGTTGTACGCGAGAATCCCAGTGCGTTTGGTACTTCAAGCTGCATATAACCGCTCCGTTTAGCGGCAATAATTTAACTACGCTAAAGATCGGTTAGATCCAGGCGTGTGCTTATTCTGACTCTTTGGTGTGTTGCTGCTTCTAGCTCTCGATGAACAGGAACTTGTTAATTACTCAGTCTATTATAAACCATAGGGGTGGTGCACTACACATTGTAACACACATGGTGTGCCAACTTACCTGGAACTTCAGGTTGATTTCTTTTTGTGTGAGGCATTGGAAATGGAAAACTAAGATTAAAAATTATCTTCTTTACTGTTACACAATCTCGATAAGGTTTCCATTTTTAAATGAAAATTGAAGTTATAACACTGCTTATATTTTACTATTTCGCTAATTGATTTTTATTATTTCAGAAATAGAAAAATCTGTGTCTGAGGTTGAGGTCAATTGTGGTGCCAGTAAGTTCCAATGTTCAGTTGGTCAATGTATTCCTCTCGTTTGGGTGTGCGATGGAGAAGAGGTAAAGTATTTCTTCTTTGACAGAAAATTATGCAATGATTTTTGTTACTACACATATTCAGCTTGTTTCTGATCGTTAACGGGTTCACTTCCTTTTTAATTAATCCTTTTTTATTACTACAGATACTGCAATTGTTCCATATAATCCTCAAAGATCCTTCAAAATAAAGTCAAATATACGGATTTTTTTTTTTTAAAAAAAACATCCTTTAAATAAAAAAATATCAGAAGGAACCCAGGTGTGCTCGTACTGGAACACATTTTTAACAGTGGATCAGATCAAGTAAATTTGAGCACACTAATGTTTGCTAATACTGCAATGGGTTGTACAGAATAATAACGAAACTACAATAGACAACGATTTACAAATTGAAAATATGTTACTTGTATTTCCCAAGTGTAAGTATTCGGGTACCATGTTGTGAGAAGAGAAAGAAAGTACTTGGTTAATTAAACAGCATTGTCTCCTTAACCGATGGCAAAATTTTGTCACCAAAGTATTTAAAAATGCTTACAATTTTCAATAGGCCGTTATTTTCAATACCTTCTCACAGCGATTACCTATATGTTTAGATAGATTTCTTGTGGCCGTCATGACAACGAGGGATGTAGCTTAGCTAGTCCATTACGTGTACTACAAAGATAGCTTCTCTAAAACTCAATATTTAATTAAAAGTCAAATCCTGGCTAACACTTACAATCCTTAAAATTTCTAAAAAATGGAATGAAATTTCTTTCTTGGATAATAAAATGTTCTGAAATTAGCTATAATATATAATTAATATTATAATGAAGAAGTGGGATAAACTACGTCAAATTCATGGCTAATATATTAAATAAGCAATTCAATGGTGCTAAAAAGTATCATATTCAATGTGTAAGAAACAAGTATCATACTAAAAGGGAACACCCATTTTGTCAAGTTTACTTACCAGTCATTTTTTGTTCATGGGAAGTAAAATAGGAACGTGGATGTAAATTTAGTTTACTCTTTTATTGTTTCTGACCATCAGGATTGTGGCAATGGACTAGATGAACAGTCTTGTAAAGGTTTTCTGAAGGAATTCTCTAAAATATCATCTCATAAACTAGAAGACCACGACGTTGAGAAATGGCTTCACACAACAGCTGAAACTTGCTCTCGAAGATGTATGGAAGCTAAAGAATTCATTTGTCGGTCTTTCAGCTATAAGTGAGTATGATGATGGCTACTGTGCGAATTTTTTTAAAAAACTGAGTATTAAAATAATATGAAACATTGCAACATAATAATGAAACTTGACCATATTCCAGTAAGCTAAAGATTGTTGTTCTGTTTATATCTTTCATGTATTTTTCTTTTCCGGATTAGCTTATGATTAGGTTACTTTATTTGAGGTTACATTAGTTTGATTACGATTATCCTAAGGTAGATTTATTCCGAAACTGTTTTAGAAATGTAGCGACTGTTTTAGAAGCATAGATATCACATGTATATATTGTGGCGCACTTTCTTGAATCAAGAAAGAACGTCACTGGGCGAGGACGTAACATGCGAAATAACTAAATATTTCTCATAAGTTCCAGAGGTAGAGCAAAATTACAGGTACGTAAAGGTATGAGGAAGTCATCAAACGGCCACTTGTCCTCGATCAGTATCTTGAATAGACTTAACAACAAAACTACATTTTATTTTAGCAAAGCAAAGTTACAAGAAAATGAAAATAATATAACAAAATGAAAATAATTGATTAGCTACTTGGTCATGATATTTTATTCTACTTCTATCTCAAGCAACGTGAGGGAGTTTCAACTATGATTCTTAGTTCTTAAGTCCAACTTGTATGACACAAACTATACATTTAGAGCTGATCAGAAAATTTATCATGAAGTGAGCTATCTCGTATGAAAGTACGACATTCTGGATTTCTTTAGTGTTCAAAATTTCTAAGTTGAGAAATTTCAAGTCAAAAAAAACTGTATAAGTTGACTAAGTCACTGCCCTGGTTTCAAAATCTAAGTCTTGAAGTACGGAGTCGTTCAGCGATCTTCACGCAGCGGTGAACAACCGACAAAAGAACCTAGTTTCAGACAGGTCGTACTTTTTGTTCAGCCCAAAAGTACCGCACCCACAAAGGGAAAATTACGTCGCGCTTCTTCACGTTTCCACCACCACAAAACACTGTCACACCACTTCGACTTACCATATTTGGTCATTTAGGAAATGCAAGGGAGTGGAAAACTAGGGATGTTGTAAGAATTGTATGAGTTGGTAGCGGTGTACGTGTAACCAAGCTCACCCTTGAACCAAGGATGCAAGGTCTTGTTTTTTTTTTTTTCTGAATTCCAGTTATTTCGGGTTTTCTGCAAGGTGAAATTCCACTTTTAATCTGTTTATTGTTTTCTTGCTTTTGCTTTTTACGGAACCAGATTAAATCATTTTCTTTGTTGCTAGCAGGTAACTTCTTCCCTTGTATCGAAATAAAAGGAATTCGTAACTAAGAATATTGCAGCAACTTTGGTGCACGAGAAAACAAATTAATGAATAAAATAATTTTTGGGATAAATTTCAGGTGGGTATAGGTAAGATTCCCACCTCGAATATTGATACTCAGCAATATTCTATGGTCTTACTGAGTACCGGTAAATCGATTTTTAAATCGTCATATTTATCATAACGCAGCAAATTGGTGCGTGTTAAGAATCATTTTCTTCACAATTTTGTTTAGTAAACAAAACATTGCTCTTTTTAATTTAATTTAATCGCCAAGTAAACATAGAGTTGTTATGGACTGAATTTTGGTGCTACATTTCTCATTCGGTCTAGCAAGTGTTTATATTACTTCTACACAAGGTCAAAAATATCCTCCACATTTCACTGAAGTAACATTGATAAAAATTCTATATAAGTTGAAACATCTTAGGAATGATAATAACTAGAAATGGCAACATGGTTTGTACAAAGGCTATGTAAACAGAATTATAATTTGTAATGGGTGCTATAACGGGTTTACTATTGATGTGCAGAACTATAGTGCGAGTCTGTATTCTACCTACACTGTTAACTCAATCTACCGTTAACTTAATCTGTCTTGCTTGATACTGTTAAGGATTACGATAGCTGGTCTATGCTATGCATAACGTTAAAAAAATTTCATGTGCACAAGGTCATTGGCTTTTGTAAGGAGTAAGTTGGTTTTACTGTTTTGAACGTTCACCAAAAACAGTGTATAACGAGGAACAGCTAACGTAACCTTTCTATTGTACTATAATCATTAGAATATCTTAACGTCAGGGTCATCAGTACATAGTGTAAGAAGAAAAGTATAATAGTCTAACCTTAAATCGTAACGGACATAGACTCCCGGTTGCCCAAATGCTTAGCGCTCTCTCTTACTGTGTACCTGGTCACGAGCTCCAGTCTGATAGGAGTCCATGTAACGGAGTGTTTCGGAGCCCACTTTACCAGGAACTGGAGATCCTGTTCTTAAACTTGGTGAATCTTCGTACAAAATTATAATAAAAATGAAGTACATTATAGATGTCCAAATTTATAATGTAACTGTAACCGCCCACACCTTTATCATAATCATAATTTTCTTTATAGCCATACCAATCATAATCGAGGCTCCTGTAATTGATTCGTACCATTGATACTAGGAGCTCCAGACATACCCTTCCCACGACTCAACAACATAAGATTCTGACTATTACCATTAAAAAGTGAATCCAAGTTCGGACAAGAATTCTAAAATGCCTAGATCTATTATAAACCTATTTAACTGTACTCCATAGGCAATCACAGACCCCATGAATTTAATTGAATTATTTTATTTTATAAATAAATTTGAAATAAGAAAAGAAAACAATTGAGTGGGTAGGAGTCCAACAAGTGTGTTGACTTAAGAATCATATGCATTGAAACAACCATAAATTCGCCTCACCAAGGGCTGCTTAACATGACCTTACGTTCTTCATAAATTGTTTCTGTAGCATCAACATTTCACAGATGACGCAGCATGCATGGAAGTGAAACACATTTAACTATGCAGATTCCATATTATGAAATTAATTTCGTATTCTGGTACAAAGAATCGTCTTATTATAGCAGATTAATTACTTCATTCCCAAGGGTATACGGTAAAGTATATTCTATCGAATGTTCCAGGTATAGATGGTCTCAGAGTTTGGTTAAACCTTAAAGCTGCCACAGCTATGACAATTCGTATGCTATTCAGAAATTAACAGTGTCGTGATGTCAGTGCCTTCTAAGAACTTATCTGTGCAGTAGGTGATCGGTACAAATCCATGCTATTTTAACTCATGTTCCAAATACTGTAGTGATAAGAAATTCCATTGAGCTTCTGTGTTCGTAACAAATTCATCCATAATAAAAGCAAATCTTTCAAACTGAAATACTTATTAAGAATGTTATTTTTTTTTTTTTTTGTATTATCAGTGATCGTATCGAAAATAAGTGTTAAAATGAAATGAATATACTGTAAATAAACGTTACAATGGTAACTAACTGGCATAGTATAATTTTAACAATAATGGAAAGTACACTATTCTGTTGTGTAGGAGTGTCTATTTACATTGTACAGATGTGTTCAAATTATTAGACTCAGTATTGACTTTTCTTAAATTTTATTTTCTGTTCAAAATTCATATGTTTCAAGTTAATTCTAATTACTATTATCTTTGAACATCAATAATATTTTTTTGACACTGTTAGCTTGGTGGCAAGGCGCTCCATCATACATGAGGTGAGTGAGTCTGCACAAAATCAGACTACAACCTGTCTGCTTTTGAAAAATGTTTTAGTATATGTCTTGCTGCATTATTCCCTCTGTTATATAGTCTCCCAGGCCCGAGCCCAGATATTACGCCCAACCCATGACTGATATCGAAGGATTTACACATTGCAGCTTGAACATCTCCCAAAGTCAACGCCGAACATATCTTTAACATTCATCAGGTATAGTGAAACATACAATATTTCTTCCATTCATTAGAAGTTCTTGTCCCCACTGGAGACGTTTCGTTGCATAGTTGAAAGTATCAGAGACCATATAGAGACTTCCTTACTCTGTGTGAACTATTTAGTCCTTTCTTCCTTGTTAATGTGACTTTTTGCCCCTAAACAAATTTCCTGTAACACTCCCAGGAGTAATTCCTGCACCATGGTGAGCCGTATTTATGTCAAAATTTTTAAAAGTGGCCTTTCTTTTTCACAGTTCTGATTTTTAAAAAAATACTCGTACTTATCAGAGGATAACTTGCGTTTTTGTCCATTGCTTTCAACCCTGTTGTGCTTATTTGTTTGCTTCTCTCTCTTCGCAAAACATATTCTTCGTACATTTTTAAACATACAATCGCTCTACAAGAAATTAGGCTTTGTGTATATCTTTCTCCAAAAGACCTTCCACAACTTCAACTTTACGCGGAGAAAGTCTCTCTGGCCTTTCACATTATGTCGAAATTACAGAACTTCACAGAAAAACTTAAATATATACACGTTAACATCACTTTAAAATGATCGACTTCAGCTGTTTTAACATTATAAATATCGTATCTTCATACAACTGTAAAGAATAGCGAGTTACACTTCTCACTTGTTGGTGCAAAAAGAAACCCAATAACTGCATTATAACTCAAGCATGATCTGCAGAACGCCTCTCCAATGCTGCCATCTACGGTTCAATAGCGATACAAGTACTCTAGTTGTAATGTACACAAGTGCTTGGTAACATATTAGTAGTTTGACCGTAATGTTGGATGCTATAGGCCTTCGTAATTAGATACCATAAAGAAACTTTGAATTTTTCCTGGAGTGAGTGTAATAATTAGAACACATCTGTACTTCGAAATCCATATATTAATTCAAAATGCTTGCTTAATCTGAAAATTTTGTCTACATAAATTAGTTTGCACATCTTTATAATTTTAATGGTTACATTTCGTCAATAAGATAACATTAGCAACGTACGCCTATGTAATGACACATATCATGCCAAACTAATTACATTATTACTTTTAAAATTAATAAAAATTATAATTACAAAACCAGATTTAAATTGTTACATTAGATTAAAGAAAATGATTTTAGATAACTAGTACTTTTTATTACTATTTTTTAAATATTAATTTTGCAGCTGCAGTAGCCAGGAAAGTAGCCAGAAATTAATTTTTGCTGTCTTCTTTCTCCACCATCCAGTGCTAAAGAAAAATTATGTCTTCTAAGTGACAGCAATGAAGGACTGTCCGGTGCAGTTGCGAGAAAACACAATTGGGATTACTACGAAATGAAATCACGTACTACTAACTGTCGAGAACTGTTTCGATGTGACAATCGAAAATGTATCAACACTACAGCCGTAAGTAGTTTCTCTAATGTCTGGTTCTGAATATGTTTAAGGTATCGGTCCATGCAGTAATCTTTATACGTATTTAAGTACCTAGTTTTGCCCTCTTAGAATTTTCCTTTAAAATATATAAAATCAATATGGAAAGTATCAATGTTGATTTCCCCCTGTGAGTTTTCTATCTGAAGTATTATGGGAGAAATCCGCATTTAGTGCAAGTGCTTCGAATGAACGTGTTTCTCTGCCAAAGAAATATATTAATACACGTACATAGACAATAGATATTTGATTTCCAGAGTCAGACAAATAGTAAAAATTCCAACAGGGAAAACCCAACGAATAGGAAGTTATCGGCACATATTATATTTTACACAGAAAGATAAAACATTTCTATCAAAAAAAAACTGCGCATTGAATTGAATTGAATTTATTTAAGGACTTTCGGTATATATGGCTCAGGCCGGAATAGGGTACTGGAATTTATGCCATGAAGCGTCGACCAGTGCCTAAGTCGAAGGTACCATCCTGGCATTTGCCTGGTACGATTGAGGAAAAATCATGGAGAAACCTAAATGTTGCAACACTTTTCTCACAACATTGTTCCACAAAATAAAAAAAAAATACTTTGTGGTCAAGTTGGCGTACTTGCAGATCTTGCGTTGTCTTGATTGTTCTCTGTGCTCTAACGGAACCCCCTGTGCCACTCAAATATGGCTCTTCTTTCTGGGGCCATGTTGCCATACGCCACGTTGAGAAATTGCGACATTTCAGACGTAGTTTTGCTTATCTTCATACAAAACTTACGTCGATTCTTTGTTCCTCTACCTCAACCATAGCTAAACTTTAGCAAAATTAGCGCCTGCGTCTCTTTTTCACTCCACTAGGCCTGACAAAAGAATTTAAAGGTTTTATAATTTTCTATCATGTCTGTGAAGTCTTCGAAAGTAAGATGCATATTGATTTAAACGATTCTTGTGTAAAAGAAAAAACAATCCGAGAACTTTTAGGGTAAAAGTTGTATTTCAAAATCCTTCATGATATCGAACAACCTACGTTAGCGGAGCCATTATCCTATATCCAGTTAGTTTTCTTAATGGAAAAATATATTTATGTTGGAAACGCCACTACTTGTAGCCTTGAAAAATATAAGAATTTATAAAAAAATCTCAGGTATTGAAGGGTTACTTCTAAGTGAAGATTGATACACATAATAAACAGTAAGTCTATTACAATGGAAGAACCTAAGGGAAGAGCAATAAAAACCCACCCTGTGTAGCACGATCTGTTAGATCTCACGGAAAACTATATGTCTGTAGTACAATAAGAGGAGAAAGGAATCAATATTTTAAAAGAAAACATACTATATTTTGAAGCATTCATAGTATGATGGAGTTTGTAAAGTTTGTTTATCAGGTACTGAAAGCTTAACTGTGTGTCACTATGGTCGTTTTGCCGCTGGACTCTTCGATTATAATCGATATAGTTTTGAAATTAGTAAAAAATAAGAACAAATATTTTTGTCCGTATGATAAGTTGGCTTGATTTTGATGCTGATATATATAAGTGGCTGTAGCGCCCCCCGATCGGTTTGTTTGCAACATATCTTACCCTATCCCCTTTTCTATGTGTTACCTTTTTCTTTTTGTTCGTACTTTGTTGGTGATACTTCGGCTCACTTTTAAGTGTTTTATTTGTCCAGATTTCAAAGAAGCCGCACCATTCCGGTTATCTCTTTCATTGTTGTATTGGCGGGATTTTTATTCTCTATTATCTTTTTATTTTATTACTTAATTATTCTTTGCATATTTTATTGCATTTTTTTATTCAACAATTTTTCTTTCGTTTTAAATCTTCATAAATAAATTTAAAGATCTGATTGTTGATTTATTTCGCTGAAAGTTTAGTGGTTAAGCCACACACCCCTTCCGGATTTTGTTGCTGGTTTTGATCCTCGTCTTTGATTGGCTGTGGCCGAGAGAGAGAGTACGGTTATGGCCATCGACTTGTAAATGCTGCACTGAAAACGACTGCCATCGAAATTGCATATATGAATTAAATAATTATGCAACCTAGTATTTAAAGTTTATAAATATAAAAGGCAGCATCTTCTGATGAAATGTATCAATATTCGATAGCCGCCTTCTTCAAACTTCAGCAAGGTGAAAGCAGATTTAAAATTTTGCTGTTTGGCGTTTTCATCGTCCATATTGGTAGAAACTGGAATTGGACGACGTCAAGCGTATGGTGGTTCGTCAGTGTGTGAGGTGATTATACTGCATGTGATGTGCAGCGTTCTTTTCTTGATATAATCATTGTGGTTCTAAGCCTCTTTTCTACTGTGTGTGTGTGAAAATGATTAGAGTATCTTCAGTATGTCAGTGTTGTGTTTTTTCTTGTGAAAACATGAGTGAAGTGGAAATGTCTGCTTAATTCGGCAGGCATCTGGGATCGGTTTACAATCAGGTATATATTATTAATGTCTTTAAATTTATCATTCTGTCTCTGAAAACTAAGTCTGGTTCACATGTGTTTAGATAGCTAAATTACAGCACGTTACATTTGGTTCGAAAGCGTTGAATATTTCACCTTGTACTATAGTGGATGCTGCTTTTCAAATGCACGTTGCTTTTCTACTCAGCATTTTGTTTGTTCATTTCGGAAATTAGTGTCGTTTAAATTGCACGAAATCTGTACAGTATGTCCCTTTTTTGTTAAACTTAGGATTAAACGATTCGCAATGTTTTATTTAGATAACAAGCAAAGTTCAAATTCCTTCGTTGGTTTCGCGAACCGTAACCCAGTCCGCTCATAAAAATTCGTTCTGTAAATTTATTCCTAATCCTACTATAGTATATCTTGACTGTATTATCAGATTGGAGGTTAGGTTAAGTTCAAGAATGGAAAATGCATACGAAATATTTGAAAACTAATTTGGAATATCTAATTAACTTTCTGCCCAGTAGCTATATTTGTTATTAATCTTTTCGTAGAAAGAAATGTTACGCTTCGTTGATTGTAGAAATTTTGTTTAACTGCGCTAAAGTGTAGAATGTCTTCCGTATTTGGAAACTGAAAGTAACCTAATCTTTTGGAAAATATGTATGTGTGAAATCTTGTCGCTTCTCATAGGCAGGGCGTTTCTGTAAACAATTAATTTATTTTCCGATATGTGAAATTAACAGCATCTTTATAAACACGTTTTGATGTGCTAAAGTTTCTCTTCAGAAACTTTTTCTTTTCACGGAATTCAGCAATCAGTCTTTTGCATTGCGTTTGCTATTTTTAAGCAAGAATAAATTATATTTTACCAATATTTTTTGTATTGAGGGTTTTATTAAGAAGTAGGTAATTTACCATTATTGTGGTATTACTGTAAAGGTTCCCAACCTTTCGCTGTTTCAGTACGCCAAGTGTTTTTTTCATGTGCATATGAGAAAGTACTTTAGATGACGTTAAGTTTTGATATTTTGATTCGATGCTTCAGCAAACATTAGGGAATAGTCAAATTAGTTGAGCTTATCTCAATTTCGTGATTAATGGTAACTAGTGCGCCCCATTTTAGGGGCCTAGTTGCGTTAGGTCACTAAAATGGCGTTTTGGGTTCTGTTTTCCTGCAGGATGTTCTCGCCTGCGTCTTCCCCCCTTTTTTGGAGGGACCTTTTCCTTCGTGTTCTGGCTTTCTGCTTTTTGCCAAATTTCTGCGATTTTGGCACTTGTTTTCGGGCTTTTTCCATAGATGCTTCGTGGTACTAGACTAATGCGTTTTCTGTCTTCGTTGGTCTTTTGCTGAAGCAAGGCAGTATTGGGTAGGTACCCGCCTTGTCTTCAGATCCGATGGCGGTTCTCTTTTTGTTTTGTGCCCTCTCCTGTGGCGTAATGTAGGCTTGTCTCTCAGGTAGGTTTAGCCACGTTATATGTAGTTGGATAAGCCCCCTTTCGGCAACAGGGCGCCTCTGGCCCCCTTGTTTGCTTTTCTGTCTACCTGCCTCTGAGGGAAAAGTTCGGTACATTACATAGCAAACCCGTCGACTATTGAGTCTTTTGGCTACTACGGTTGGTATTTCATAAACCATATAAATACGTAAAACATATTTCTGTATTATTTTCCTCTCTAAATTCTTAAGAGACATTGATATATTTTCAGGTGTGCAACGGTAAGAATGACTGCGGTGACAAATCGGACGAGAGAAATTGTTCGATCAGTTCGCTTGGTTATGAAATTCGCTTGGCTGGTGGTAATACATCAAACGAAGGACGAGTGGAAGTCAAGGGTAAATTTAATATTCTAATATTATACTTAATTTTTAAGAGAAATTAACAAAGACAATTTTTAACGTTCTTGTAAAAATGCAGATTGTTTAGAAATCACACGCATATTTACTGCAACCACATTGGAGTACATGGAAATAGTTTAGTTTAACTGAATATCTCACATTCACTATCTTGAAGCGAAATATTAATAATGTTCAATGTATTTATGTAATTCGTCCTCAAGAAGGACAATCTCTAGAGTAAAGGGGTCGAACAGGCGGCTACAGTGGCCTTTCTTAAGTGTTCTAAGATCTAACTGATGAGATTTCAGTATGACAGAAATGAACTCAATTTGTTAAATCACGTGCATACACTGTCAAAAGTTACGCGAGATTAGACAGTTGGAATTTTATAACAACATGCTCTGTAATCTATTGCCGTCCTGCGGATGTATTATTCCAGACGTAATGGTATTCCAGATATATTGTGCAACTGCAAGATAGCAATACGTTACGCAGCATGTTCTTACAACATTCCAACCATCTACTTTTATTTAATCATTATTTAAGGAGAAGAATATTTTTTTCAGTGAATACAATGGGACGGTTCATCAATTATTCATTGATTTTAAGAAAGCATATGATTCTATCAAAAGGGAAAAGTTATACAGTATCCTGATACGATTTGGAATACCGAAAAAATTGGTCCAACTAGTGAAGATGTGTCTCAGCGATCCCATAAGCAGAGTACGGATAGGTAATAATATGTCAGATAGTTTCAAGATTCGCAACGGATTGAAACAAGGCGATGCCTTATCACCACTACTGTTTAACTTCGCGTTAGAATATGCGATTTTAAAAATTAAAGGGGACAAAAAGGGACTATCATTGAATGGTTTGAATCAACTGTTTGTATACGCGGATGACGTAGATTTAATAGGGGACGATATAGATGCACTACAAAGCAACACCGATGTCTTAGTAGAAGCGTGCGATGAGATAGGTCTACAGGTAAACATAGATAAAACAAAATACATGTTAACAAGCCGAAGCACAGGGAATGAAGGAATTAAAAACATAAGAATTAGGGATGAGGTCATAGAGAAAGTAAACAAATTTAAATACTTGGGAGCATACGTAACAAGCAAGAATGAGGTCACTGAAGAAATAAAAAGTCGCTTAGTATCGGGGAACGCATGTTTCTATTCAGTCCAAAAACTTCTAACATCGCGATTAATATCAAGGAAATTGAAATTAAAAATATACAGAACGGTTATTCTGCCAGTAATACTTTACGGTTGCGAAAGTTGGAGTACGACCCTAGCAGATGAACATAAATTGCGTGTATTTGAAAATAAGGTTTTGAGAAAGATATATGGTCCGAAACGGGACGAGATGACTGGAGAGTGGAGGAGACTGCATAATGAAGAACTCCACGGACTCTACGATTCACCAGATGTTGTAAAAATAATGAAATCGAGACGACTAAAGTGGGCAGGGCATGTAGCTCGGATGGGGGAAAAACGAAGATTATATTCTATCCTGGTTGGAAGGCCCGATGGAAAGAGGCCATTGGGAAGACCGAGACGTCGTTGGGAGGACAATATTAGAAGAGATCTTCGAGAAGTAGGTGTTCGTGATGAAAACTGGCTTGATACTGCCCAGGATAGAATCCAATGGCGAACGTTTGTTACTGCGGCGATGAACTTGCGAGTTCCATAAGCCATAGAGTTAGTTAGTTAGTTACAATGTTAATATTATGGTACTGATTGCATCCTTCTATAATTCGTTAGTATCTTCTAATTTGAATATTTACTCATCTTATAATTTCGAAGGTTCTTATTTCGAACCTGATCAAACTATCCTGACTGAATTGTTCTCAAGTTCGTTTAATCACACCGTACAAATGCTCGTGTCGTATCTTGAGTCAAAAACCGAGAGTCACCACTGTTTCCTTTCTTCTCAACCGGATAGAATGAAGCCTTATGATTAAGATGTTTTCTTAATCGATGTTGTGGTTTACACCCATCTTTCAGTAGAGCTAATAGCTATAATGAAAAGTATAACTTCAGGAAGAATACCATTTTTATGGAATTTAAAGAGAAACAAAAATATTTTATTAAAATTTAGTGACTAATTGGTGACCACCCTTTTCGTCCAAATACATTTATTCCTAAGGACATCTTATCCAGAAACATTTCGTCCACAGACATTTAGTCCAAGAACTCTTGGTTCAAAACCTTTGGACATTTGGTCCAAAGGACATTTCGACCAAATTACATTTGGTCAAAGGGAAATTTCGTCCAAATGACATTTAGTCCAAAGGAGATTTCGTCCAAATGACATTTGGTCCAAAGGACATTTAGTCCAAATGATATTTGGTCCAAAGAACATTTCGTCCAAAGGACATTTAGTCCAAATGATATTTGGTACAAAGAACATTTCGTCCAAAAGACATTTGGTCCAAAAGATATTTCGTCTAAAAGACAGTTCTATAAAGGAAATTTCGTCCACAAGACATTTGGAATAAAGGACAATTCATCCAAAAGATATTTCGTCTAGAACTTTAGATCAGTACTCACAACCAGCCTGTTTCCTAACTTAAGTTTCGACAACAACATCGAATATATAAGTTTTGCTCAAGCTTTATATACCCGTTTTATTTTACAAATGTTGGTCAAATTAATGTTTTATTGTAGTCTTCGGGAAACTATAAATTTTAGAGAGCTTTTCCTTAAAGCCTATCTCCGACCCACGCATCTTTTCTTACCCCCATAAACGATTGTTTTATTATTTGACATGATAGAATTTAGCTCTGTTTTTACATTGACGTTTAAAGTCTCGAACCCCACTGCTCAACTTAACTAGTTTAGACTGCATCACATGGTGTATGCACCGATCTGGTGGAGGCTTCGTGATCTGATTTACATAACTTTTAATCTCAAGCTGATTATTCTTTCAACGTTTTTGTATTTAACTTACCTTTCCAGGGTGCGCACCACATACAAGTATTTTCCACACATTTAAGGGTAAACTCATTCAGGATGAACTGTCAATGTCACGAGATTACTCAAGGAATACAGCCAGCCTCATCGCGACCTCAAGCTACTAACACAACATACACCTTTCCCGGGACTCTTTTGAATCATTTTTGTTAATTGGTATCTTATTATGAGATTTCCTGCTAGAAAGCACAAGTTTTAGACATAATAAATGTAACCAAATCTTTCTATGATCTCATTGGCAAACCTAAAAAAGTACAGTTGCAGCTTCACTGGTCAAGGAATTCACCCGCTTCCCGAAGTAATAAAGAACAACTCCATGGAGCCAAAACTTCCTCTCCATTCGAGCAAAACACTACCTCTGCTTGGTAGAGGTTGCATCTTGCATTTGCTTTGAGACGCGATCCTTTGGAATTGATCCTTTTAAAGCATTTTACCAAGGTGAAAGAAAATTAATATGGAAGGACGAAATATATATTTGCATTAGTAATAAGGCTAGTAGTTTTTGAAAAAAATACAAGAAAATTGAACAGGATTCTGATTTTGTGAAAAAGTTTGCCAGCGTTAAAAACTATCAATGATTAACAAATAGAAACGAGACTTATGATTAACCTAAAATCATTAAAAAAAAAAAAACATATTATATGAGTATATGAAACGTTTCTACTCCCTTTACACACTACAATGTTGCTGTAAAGAATGTAACAGTTTAAGGGCCTTATTATTGAAAAAATAATAGATTTCACACAGCTTTTTCTTTTTTTCTGCTGATTAACTATTTCTTCAATGAAACTTGACACATATTCCTTTGCTTTTTTATGTCACTTAACAATTACTGCTGCATTACACTCAGTGATTCCTCCAGACTCCCCTGAGGGGGTGTTTACCCCCAAAGTCTCGACAACACTCCCCGAACTTTAAAATTTTTGCTGTGAAAAATCAATAGAAACCGTACAAAACTTTACTTACACCCGTGCGCATTTACGTACATGCGCACATCGTCTCTGTAATTTCTGTGGTTTTCCACAATTCTTTGTATTCTTCTACGGTTTGTCACATAATGCTTGGACGCAGGATAACGAATATTTTGGTGACCACCGCGTAACTGAGTTACCATGATTTCCATATCTCGTTGTTCTTTATTGATATTTTCAAGGAACCTCCATATTGATGCATGATGGACGCCCGCCATCTTTTGAAATTTCGAATGGAAGGCTTCAACGGCATTTGTAGTTCTCTCTTCCCCTACAAGAGTGCTTTCATAAACATTCCACAACTCCGGTGGGAAACGTGGAGCCAGGTTCTCTTCGTTCTCTAGCAGGTCTTCCTCTAACGTAATTCGATTCCATGTAAGAAACGACATCTTGAACTATATCACTCATATCTTCGGTAATGTTATCAAAAGCATATAACAAGCCATCCAATCGAATGACGGGCAAAGCAAGTAGCATTCGCACTTTGTTTCTTACTCTTGGCTTCTGAGGGTCGTTATATTATGGTACTAGTCCGTGATTACAGCACTGACGCCAAATAGCTTGTGTGAAATTGAATTAACTTCCTTTCACCGCTGCATCTGGAAATGAGTCTCGTGCTGCGGTGATGTCCGCAACCTCAAAATCCATTAATATTTTTCTTGGTTGGTTTTTCTATGTTCATTGCCATAATTCTTGAGTACTTCATAAATAAGCGAATGTATATCTTCAGTCTTCCTAACAATGAGACAATACACAAATGGAAAGCAATGTCCTATAAATATTCCATGTATGGTGAAAAGTTGAAAAAACAGATTAGGTACAGTTTTAAAGGTGCCTTTACGAAGTATTCTGTCACTTTCAGCGGGGAGAACGGAATCATGGTGCGTGAACCAGATTAGAATTCGGTTCGGATCATTCAACCCAGAATCAAACTGAATATATATAACTAACTGTGTACGGTTGCATTATCTCACACTGTTGAAGATTTTGGGGCAGACGAGGTCGATCAAGCTGCTGATTTCACCGTACAGACTTTGTCAACGTATTTCTGTCCGGTAATTGCACCAGTATTTCCTCTTCTTGAACACAGACTAATGTTACCCTCACTGTTCGTGGGGGAGCATTATAAAAAAAAAACTCAGCGCAACCTTAACTTGATAGTCGCATCATAAGCGGAGTACGACACGACGTAAGTGTGTATGTGCTCGTGATTTGCGTCGCCTGCCTGCTTGTTTTGACTTGTGGAAATTGCTGTATATTATATACTGCATATCTACCTGGAAACGGTGAATCATAACCAAAGCAAACCAATACCAATTTCCAGGAATTCTACTAGACCACCCAAATAGGAGGTGGAGTCCCAAGCACACACACTCAACTTTTAGGTTAATCGATTGAAATCCTGCGAAATTCTACTTACACAGCCCCAAACTGAAAATCATGGTTGAATCGCCCCCAAAAGCACCACCACCACCACCACACACACACACACCTGTTCCACGTACATATTTGCCTCAACCGAGCGTATCAACATGCACGGCAGTGCATGAGCCAAGTTCTTCAAGTCAGAAAACGTCGCACTGCCAGAAGCATGTTATACAGGAACAAGAGTTTATGGCAAAATCGACGATTTGGGGGCCCCGTAAGAAAAAAGATGTTAAAGATAGGAATATGAGCTGCTGCCGTTAAGGAGATATGGTAAATATGTGCAGATGTACAAAATTTCATATTCGTATCTCAAACTATGTTCTAGTTGTGGACCCCTGAAATTGCACATTTTAGGCTAACTGATTCACTCACTCACTCACTCATCATATTGTTTAGGGTGTTTGGAGTAAGCTAGAAACATGAAATTTGGTATGAAGGTAGAGGATGATAAGTAGATAAAGGAAAAGTTCCGACATTTTGAAAAGGTCGCCATCTTGGATTCAAAATGGCCGCCAAACCTAAAATTTCAAAGAATACACAGCCTAAACGACTAAAGATAGGACAGTGAAATTTGGTATGAAACTACATCATTGATAGCAAATTAAGAAAACTTTTTAAAAATTTGAAAAAGTCGCCATTTTGGATTCAAAATGGCCACCAACCCTAAAATTTTAAAGAATACACAGCCTAAACGGCTACCGCTAGAATAATGGAATTTAGTTTGACAGTACAACATTATTAGTAGATTATGCAAATATTACAAAATATCTCTAAAGACGCCATCTTGGATCCAAAATGGCGGGCGTCATAAATCCATTTTTTAACTGCTTGAGCCAGAGATACGAAATTTGGCATAATGATGTTTTATCAAGAGTTATTTAGGAAAACATAACGTTTTAAAAAATTCACCATCTTTGATTCAAAATGGCAGCTGAAATACCATTTTGCACATCGTTCGAGATAGAGAAATGAAATTTGGTATGACAGTGTATCATCACGAGTATGTCACGAAAATATAAGAAAACGTTAAAACTGTGTCCATCTTTTATCCAAAATGCCCGCCTAAGCCCCACTTTATAACGACTGAAGCTAGAGAAACGAAATTTGGTATGAAGGTGTACCATTACGAGTAGGTTAGAATAAATTGGGCTCGTCTCCCCTACTAGGGTACAGTTCCCAGAGGGAGCCTGATTGCGATAAAGGGGTGCGCCCCAGCGAGGCCTTCTTGGAATTCTGGGGCAGCGCCCCAATGAGGCGAATCGAGTATATATATTACACAAGTGTAAAAAGCTGCGAAATACGAGCAAAAGCAACAGGGGTGCAAACTGTCCAGTCAACTCCTTCAACCTTAAAAAGTGGTGAAATGGAATATGGATGAGCCTAGTTCCTCGCGCCAACTTCCAATACTCCTGCGTGTCCCACCAAGTTTTACTCGTCACAAACGTTAGCACTGCCAGGAGCATGTTATACAGGTAGAATGTGGAAGTTTCCCCATTCGTACGCAGCGCTCTGGAGTATGAGGGAATATCTGCATCATGTGGCGCAGTGCACTGCAGATTCTGGTTGTGATAAAAAGACGCAGTTCCTCCCAACTCCTCAAGTTCAATGCGCGGCCTGCCGTGGGATTCTTGGCGCAACGACGCGAGCGAATCGAGGGGAGTATCAACACGTACGGCAGTGCATACAGTCGAGTTCCGCGTGTCACAAAACGTCAGCATGCTATACAGGAACAAGAGTTTATTACGAAATCAACGATTTTGAGGTTCTGTAAGAAAAAAGATGTTAAAAATTGGAATAT
>JAGDQP010005321.1:0-42724 GCA_022664845.1 Lepisma saccharinum
TTTTGTTAAAGAAACAAATGTAGGTTAAAAACGACTTCAGATTTGAATTTCTGAAAACAAGCTAGTCCAAAACACTATGTCACATGTTGCCGTTTCCATTCTCGACATGAATCCAAGATTGTAGCTTTCAAGATGGTCACTATGGAGCCTCTTCCCCTCCCCCATCAATGATATCCAGTGTTCGATTTGTAGTGCGGGATGGCTGGGATTCCCCCACCCCTGCAAAATTTTCCCTGGCCCAGTTTACAGATATATACCTCTAGCCTGGGATATGGACAATCCCAAAATACCGTATAACACATATCTCACAAATTCTTCCTCCTCTCTGGAAATTGTACAAATCGAACACTGACTGCCGGCCGGGTGGTCAAGCGGTCTGCGGCGGTAGGCTATCGACTCAACGGTCCCGGGTTCGAGTCCCGGCAGGGGCATGGGTGTGGATTTTAACACTTAACAGTTAAAGGCAAATCGTGACGGGCCGAAGTCCAAAGTTACTAAACTGGCCCATATAAAAATAAAGTCTTTTTTTTTTTTTTTATCGAACACTGATTCTACACATAGACCCTATTCAACATTTGGTCTCACCTAACCAACCATTTTAAACTTACCGGATTGATTCCAGACTTTTTCACCCTCACTCTGAAATTAAAATATCTCTCTTTTAATATCGTTTTTCTGTGGAGTTAAAATTAACAACATCGGTGATAAACTCTTCATTCTGGGTGAAATATGGTAATACTAACTCAGAAAAAAAAAAGTCTACTGTCTTTCATTTTTCACTCTTGCAAAATTTCTGTACGGGGCCACTGTTTATGAGATATTTTTTTTAAAAAAAGCTTTCAAAGCCATTTTTCAAAATGGCCGCCGATTCTCCTGCTCCAAACGATGCAAACGTTTGATATTCAGCATATCTTTCTAAATGGAATAGCAGTTTTCTTGCAGTCTTTTTAGAGCCAGTGTTAGGGGTATTTTTTTCAGTAGATTCCCTAGACTAACGATAAGATTACTCTGACCAAACATACTGTGAATACGAGTGTTATGCAGGCAAGCGTCAGCAGGAGAGAGAACGCCCAATGTTTGCGTAGTTCTGTAATCATCCACGTCATCATAAGCTTAAATCAAACATCAGAACCAACTCTTTCCTATCAGAATCCATTCACAATTTTATTTCATGTAGTTCGTGATCCCAGAGTAAACACAATACAGGTTGGAATGAGAATAAAAAAAATAAACGGTTGTTATCTGGATCTACACTCGTAATTTCATGTCTATGAATCTGAGAAAATAATACGGAGAGTCTATAAAGAAATATTCACAAAACAATAATAGTGATTTTTCGTCAATACTATGATCAAGTTTATTTTGTAGTTAAAATTACGATAAAGAACAAACACATTGTACATTGAATTTATAACCAAACGTAACCAACAACAAAAGCAACAATTATTAAGCCTAAGTCGGAGTTTATCTTAGCTTTTCAATTTTCATTCGTTATTATAAAATATAAGTAAGCTAGATGGCCCTGGCAATTACAACTTTTGCAGTTAAAACAACGGTTTTTGATTATACTATTTTATGTTAACTTATACATCAACAATTGTGGTCTTATAACTGAATGTTCCATAAACTATTTAGAATCGAATCATATTATGTTTTCTAGGTATTATTTAATGTATAAGGTAAATTATTACTGCTGTGTGACTTATGTATCTGTTTAAGAACAAATATGACAGTGACTTTACATGAGTTATGCAAGGAACTATAGTTATTTGATGCTGAGATGCCGAAAGAAGAAAAACATTTATGGAAAGTGACTGAAGAAGGTAAATTAGTAATATTAAAGTTTCAAACACATGTTTCTATTTATAAAATGAACCAGGAAGAAGCTGAGTTTTTTCTCATACCGTTATATATATACAGTAGAACCTCTGTTATCCGAAATAAAGGGGGCGGAGGTCATTTCGGATATCCAAAATTTCGGTTTTAAAAATGTGTATTTTTTCAAAGTTTAAAGTGAAAAAAATTGAAAGCAATGATAAAAAAAATATTATTTTAGATTACGTATATAACAGACTTTTAATAAAGCTTTTATTTGAAACGCTTCTACAGTTGGACTTCTTATATATGTTTACTGTTTTTTTTTTTTTTTTAATCTTCTATCTTCTTCTGTTAACATTTCAAATTTTATCTTTCTCGATTTTTTGCCGTTTCGGTCAAACCCTATTTCGGTTAACAGAGGTTTTACTATATATATATATTAACAATTTATACATTTCAAGAATTATACCCTGCTAAAAATCGTGCCCTGAACACAAATGTTAATTTTACATTTCCTAATGACTATGTACACAACGATTCGATCGAGGGACCTCTGAATTAGCTATCCGATACGTTAACTACCAGACGAAGCTAGAATTTTCGGAACAAACGCTTGTCAATTTTACTTACAGTTCAAGTAGCTCTGCGCCTGCGCGAGAGTGTGCGAACTTCACAGTGTAAAAAAGAAAACTAGCAGCCGGGAGAGATTGCGCTGTAAGGAAGATTATGCAGATCTTGGAAAGACGGGAAGGAATGGGACTGACCTGTTACGTTGCAAGTGAAGGACAAGTGAATACTTTACTAGCGGACTCGTCATTTGAATTCCTGGGTTGATAGAAGTTTGTTGTTGAAACTTTTCATCAATATTTTGCGTCTACGACAGAACGTAACTGCTTAAAGTTTCATAAACCTTGTGTATATTTTCAAAGGAAAAGTTTTACTCTGAAATAATTATAAATCAAGGAGTATCTGAGCTAGTTCTTTGTTAGAAATAGTCATACTTGACATTTCCACCCAGGCTATATGGTGCGCAATTTCTCCTTCCTAATGAGATAGTTCGTGCAAACGCCAAGTAGGAGAGATTACGCAGTACAATCTATTTAATATAATGAGAGGAGAGATACCACATTCACATAAGGTAAGTTATAAACCAGGGCTAGGTTTCGATGTCAATTTGGGTCCTGGCCCCTTACTTCACACTTACTTACGATTTCATATTTCCTCTGTGCACTTACGATCCCCATGAGGAAAACTCGTCGGGCCGCCGGTGGCCCACCAATCATGATAGCGGGCCACCGGAGGCCCACCGAATTTTCCTCATCGGGATTGTATTGGAAAAGTTTATAAACACGGCCAATTGGTTCAAGACACATAAACATGTATAAGTACCGCTATGGGCAGCTCAAAGTAATGCCATAAACACTGTGTATGCAGCAGGACAGTCCGTCTTATTCAATACTTTACTCATCTCCGTCAAGCACTTAGTGAATGGACCTTGAGCGAGTAACACCCGTTATGCCTGCCTTTTGGTATTGCAAGAAAATTAAAAGGCGAAAACAATTTCTAGTGAAAAGAAGAATAAAACCTGGATAGATTCTTTGTTATGGTCTCATAATTCATATTTCTTCATTAATGGTGTTTATGAATGTTTCAGTGTATCCTAGCGTAACTCTCATTATTCTGGAAACTCTAATAAAATTAGTACAATACAAACTGAGACAAGCAGAACTTTGCATTTCGTTCAAAATTAAACCAATATCTGTCAGGCACTTCGTGAATGTACCTTGTTAGTAGTTCAGGGTTTAGCAAACTACACGCTCTTTGTGTTCAGCTTATCAGACCAAAGCATTCGCATTTTGTGTTCGTTTTATGAGGAAATAAAACGTTTATCGCATTGTTTGTGTGTCAGTAAATACAAATTTAAATGGCACAGTTCTACGATAAGCTTCTTTTCAAGCTCATCGACAACGGCCATGAAAAAAGCCGATTATTACAAGTTCAACAAGAACGTGAAGGTATTACCTTTATTTAACGATTTTTTGAGTCACTTCCTTTCTGTGATAACTTCATTCCGTAATGCTATCATTAGCCATGTCTCATTAAGAGAAGGGAATGAATAGCAAAGACAGTCCATGAGCCATAAGTGGATGTGAATACCAACTTGGGGCACTAAATGCCACTATTATTTTCAGTTACACTATTAATATGTAATGGGCAACTATATGTGATGGACGTTTCAGATGCGTAGTTAGAAAAAGAGGGGTAAAGGGGGTAAAACCCCCTCGTTACCTTGTAAATTTCGAACGATCATATCTCCTCACTGGTAAGGTGTACAAGAACGGTTTTAACTTTTTTTTCAAGCTTGCCAAATTTTTGTAACTATGTTCGTCGACAACTATTTCATTTATTAAAACTCACCCTGAAATGAACGTGTTAGAGAATTTTAAAAGCTTTACAGTGATGTGCTTTTGTTTATTGTCGGAAAATAAAGTCAAAATTTATGTTTTTTCTCTTGCTTAGTAGGTTTCGATTGTCTTTCCTAACATTGCCAACAGATGGCAATGCTTCTTTGATTTAAAGTTACTTTTCTAAAATAAAGACGATAGTTTTATACACAAAAAACTTACTTAGATTAACTCTATGAGTATTTTTAACGTACATAAATATTCCTGAAACATTATTAATTTACTAACGTTGTAACTTATGGGAATTAAATACAAACAGCAGTTGCTGAACTGAAACAATTAAATTTATAATAGCACGTTGGTTCCCACTACATTATTTTGTCATGGTCACTCCTATCGAAATCTGATATGAACCACCAAAGCCTTCCTGTCTCACCACACCGTGTAATTTTTTCGCTACCTGCGTCAGGAATTTGCAGGCAGACTTGTCTTACCAAAAGCTTAATTTGGCATGACATTGGTAGAAGAAGTGTGTACATCTTAGGCTTCTATCCTAATTTAATACCTCAACTGCTAATCACTGCTGATTTTCACATCATCGCAGACTACTCTAGTACCAACTTTCCATCATGCCCAAATCAGGAAAACAACTTATCGCAACAGGTCCATCTCACTTCATTTTTCACAACACCAATGTTCACACTACAATGGCAAAGTTCTAAACACGGGAGAAGCTTACAAGCTAGATCACAGACACACAATTCTGCTTGTTCTAAATCGTTACCACATAAAAGGTCTCTCAAAACTTTCAGCATTTCTGAAGAATCTGAGTACCGAATGACCGTATCTGATACCGAAAGGTTTGGATCTCACATCACTAAAGATGCTCCGCCCGTTACACTGATTTCTTCTCACAAATTTTGTTCTCGATATGAATCACCAACCCAACTCTTTCAGCAGTACTCAAATGTGTCCCTAGTAATTATGTATCAGGAAACATTCCGACTCGATAAGGTAGTATTATAAAATGTTCGAACAGCAACTTAGGCTCAAGCATCCGAAACAAATTTTAGTTATGAGCTCCTCGGCGGGGATTGCATAAATCACACCATTCACTTCAGAAACCATAAGTATGCCTCCTCCACCCAGTGACGGATCTAGAAATTTCCCTTTGGGGGCAAAGTTAAATTATGTTGTCCTTTCAATCGTTTTTTTAGCCAAACAACACGAACAGCCGACGCGACGGCCACAACATTGTCTCGCATCACGTAGTGTACTTTTGTTATTATCTCTGGAGCCTGTCGTGGCATCGCTATTACTAACTCCAGTAAGGCAGTAGACCTGCCTATCGGACTAGAATCGCGGTTTTGAATTTTAAAGATGAAGGTAGTGTACGGAATAATATAAAAAATGTCTTAGTGCGCCGGTATTCAAATTTTGAACACGTTTAGGTTAATTCCAATTTAATAGGAAATTTTACTTTCCTTTTTAGGAGCTTTTATTTTTTTAGCTGTTTGTCGCCCTCTAAACGTGCTGCCCGGGACGCTTTTCCTCTGTTGCCCCCTAGATCCGGCACTGCCTCCACCACCACCAAACTGAGCACTTGTGATATAAGTCGTAATAAGAAGCGTTGATCTTGACATTTCTGACGGAGAAGCCTAAACTGAACTTATGATCAAGGGGGACATTATCCCTAAATGACTTCGCATAAAATTCCGAGAGATACTCCACATTCTATGATACTACATTTGCTTACAACCTATCAATGGACTATCGACAACTTACTTAAATGCAAAGCATTCATTTACAAGAAACGCCACACTGTCTCATCATCGCGTAGTTTAGAACCAATTCCCTGAAAGACGACAGAATTATACCAAACACTGCACCAATCAACCAAAATGCTAATCTCATCAAACCAAAAGCCTACACAAACAAACAGCTTCCACTGAAATGTAGCCAATCCGGTGAGTCTCACCCCACATTTTCTTACAACGTAAAGGGCAACTAGAAGACAATCCTGAAACCCCCGAATTTCACAGTAGGCCCCTATATCTCCGTTTTCCTGAGCAATCCAATTCCATTCCTACACACTCAGTTCTACACCATATAACTATAGAGAAATCCTTCACCTTTTTGCATAGACATTTCAAAATTATCAGTTTGGTTGTGGCTAGTGTCGGTTCTAGAAATTTTCCTACGGGGACAAAGTTAAATTTTGCAGCGCTTTCCATCATATTTTAGCCAAACAACACGACCGGCCGATGCGACGGCCACAATATTGTTTCGCATCACGTAGTGTACTTTTTTTATCTTCTCTTAAGCCTGTCGTGGCATCGCTATTACTAATTCCAGTAAGGCAGTAGACCCTAGACCTGCATATCTGACTTGAATAGCGGTTTTGAATTTAAGATGAAGATATAGGTTCTATGGAATAACATTTTAAATGTCTTAGCGCTCCAGTATGGAAATTTTGAAGACGTTTAGGTCAATTTCAATTTAATATGCAATTTATTTCATGTATTTAGGAGCTTTTATTATTTTTATTTTTACTTGTTTGTCGCCCTCTAAACGTGCCGCTCGGAACGCTTGCCCCCTTTCCCCTCCCACTAGATCCAGCACTGGTTGTGCCACTATTCTCCGCAAGGTTCAGCAATCAGCTTCTGAAATTTTAAAAGTACAACTACAGGACATATATTCCGGATCCTCTACATATTTCACAATATCATCATCACCTTCCAATCCCGAGTAACTCTTTCCCTTTTACATCTCCATTTTCATTCATAAATCATTTCATCCAGCATCCTCATCTTACACAGTATCCATTAACGTTAAGAAGTATAGGGCTCAAATCCTCTACACCCAAAATTATGATAATAAGAATAAGCTTTCAATGTCTAACGTTTTCATTGGAATCAATAAATGATATTACTGTTCCTCAACCTGTTTCTCAACCTTCCATCTACACACCTTACAGAACGGGTGTGGTGCTGATTGCCACGCGTGCTGACTGTACAACCAGTTTTTGGTGCTGATTGCCACGCTGTTTTTTTTATCACAAATAGATAGGACCTCACTGGCGTGCTGACTGCCACGAACTTGAATCAAATAGCATTTAGTAAGAGAGGGAAGGGTCGAGAGGAGAACTTTCACATGTGCATGTGTAGAACAGAATTACAGTAAAATTTATGTAAAAGTAAAAAATACGCTAAAGTACATTGAAAGTTGAAACAAAGTACACAAAAGAAACCCATGTTTCCGAAAATCCTTGCACCAATGCATCACCATAGTTTTAAGCAAGTTACACAATTGCTTGACGACTAACGACAACATAAAGACGTAACATGACCGGGCGCTCAGAAGCACGAAAGAAACATGATGAATCTTACTACACACCACACTTAATCCATATTTCCAAGTTACTCCGATACCACTCCACGAAGTACCTTGTCACTTTCTTCAGCGCGAAGTACGCGTCGTCCATTAAAAAAAGGTAAAAAAAAATACATTAACCCTCTAATACGTTGTATATTCCGACATAGATTACTCTAATTTTTGTATGTAGCTTAAACTTCGAAGGCATTTTCGCAAGTCGCCATGGATTCGCAAATCTTCAAGAATTGCTTGTATCCTGTCGTCAACTTTTCTGTAGACTGGATTCCTCTTCTTCTGTGGAACTTGTACCTCAAGTTTCCTGTAAGTAAGAAAATTTGACTTTGCGTCCTCCTTTAGGCTCTTCACTAGTGTAAAAACGTGCGGGAAGTTCTTGGAAATTGCGTTGTTTAATTGGTGATTCCAACCTTCCACACCATTGTTTGTGCGGTGCCTCTGTCCGCTGCAGTTCCAAGTTTTAGGAATGTTAGGGTTCTCGAGCCATTGTTGCGTGAAATAATCGTTAACGGCTTCAACTTTTTCTCCACGGGGACACTGCTCCATGATAAGCAATCAGCCATCATCAACACAATCACTGGGTATAAGTTCTAGTGACGCACACATACGGATGTGTTGGCGCACTTCTTCATTATGCAGGTAGTCATTCACCAAGCCTAAAGTCTGCACTTTTCGCAAAATACTTTGGTTGAAGTGAAAGTTACAACCAGATATCACGGAATTCAGAAATACAGAATTTACTGCGTTCAGAGCTGCACTTTCAAAATCAACTTTCAGCACACTGGGTACGTGCTGTTCAGACCAAGTTCTTACAAATGTAAACAGGTCTCTCTATATGTACTTTCAGTTTTGTCGGGAAGCAATGTGTACAAAATTGTTATGATCAATGTGCTCTCGTGTGAACTTCCCATAGTGCTGTTACCGCCCATACAATTCATTTTATCATTTTTCGTGTGAACTCCCTATGTCTCCATGAACTGTGTATAGCTGCGCAAATTGTTTCGAGCAACTTCTGAAAGTTCCATCAAAGAACCACTGCTGGCTGTCCTTCAGCGCTGGCCTCAGACCATCATATCAAAAACACAAAATCCGTTTGTCCTGTTCCAATCTATCATACTGCAGAAACGAAGCGAAGCGAAAAAGATCCCCTGGAAAATCTACTTCTTCAGGTACAGAATTGTTTTGCTTGACGCCAAGAACTGTCCTCCTAGCATTGTTTAAATAACCTTTTCTTTTTACTATACAGTGGAATTGTAGTTACAAGTCCAGTCCCTGGTTAACAGGAAGAGAAATCTCGTCTCTGAAATTTTCAGACACTGATGTAAACACATCTTCTCGGGCCCTCTTCTTACAGTTTGCGAGTCGCTTTCTTACTTCGCAAGATGCGATGTCCGGCGTGCACGTGTGATTGATTACTCACCAGAGTGGATGCAATGTCGTTTTCACTTTTCCATCTTCTTTCTTTTCACACATAGCTAAAAAAAGAAATGCACTTATATGGTAGTCTGGGTGATATTAATACAATTAAAATAGACTTCTCAAGAATAAAACTGTTGTTCTAAGTTTTCTAAAACATATTTAAAACAAATTACAGATATTTTCAGACAGCACACTCTATCCACAATCCCATTGGCGTGTTACCCTCTTCCAAGACAAGTCCTTGATTAATTCCAATGGTCTGTTAGGCTTTTCAAGAATGAAACTGTTGTTTTAAATTTTTAAAACATATCTGAAACAAATTACAGAAATATACAAACTATACACAAATAAATACACAACACACGGAAATGAAATTAAAAAATAAAAGTTAAATCACTTCACTTATCCATACAGTAGAATTTCGGTTCTTTCTTTGGAAATGGTACTGGAATCCGTTGTGTATTAAAAGGCGGTTGCCTCTCTCAGACGTTATGTACTCCATTGCTATCTCCAGAACAGTATTAAAATACAAAAAGAGCGAACTTTGTTTTTTTTAGAACAAAAATTAAAAGATTTGTAAGCGTTGTAGAAAACATTATTAGGATGAATAAATACACACTAATTTCACATTACAATACTCGATATACTAAATAAAGCATTGATACAATTAGTATAAACAACAAAATTTGCAAATTGTATGTATAAGAGAAAAAAACAATCCATTTATGAACATCCGAGTATTATGATACCACCTGGCGAGCAACTGCTTAACTTACTTAAATCATTGGCATAGTGGTGCGAGAAATAAGTACCGGCAACAGAACAGCTGACTTTTAAACCTTTTCGTTATAGACATATTTCCAGTTTACATAAGTTTTGTTGTAATTCTATTCTACACATGTATACATATGAAAGTACCCCTCTTCACGCCTCCCACCTCTTCCGAATTGCTTTTTGATTCAGGTTCGTGGCAGTCAGCACGCCAGTGAGGTCATATTTATTCGTGATAAAAAAAAAGTCGTGGCAATCAGCACCAAAAACTGGTTGTGGCAGTCAGCACCCATGGCAATCAGCACCTATTCACTTAACGAAAGAGCGTAACCCTCTGGTGGGTGCTAGCCACCTCGGCAGCTAGCAAAGCAAGCTCCTAGTCTCTTAATATTTTGTTGGTGAGAAAAACAAGAGCCTCTGTAACCAGCTTTGCAACTCCGTACTGATCAATGAATGAGTAAATTAGCTAAGATTCACTCAGATTAGGGAATTTTAGCAGTGATTGATCCTGATATTGTAACAGCAGTAGCTCTTAATCATAAATCTTGTTATAAAGATTAAAACAGATCCAAAAGGTGAAAGAAGTCTTCAACAGAAAAAAGTGAAGACGATGTGAAATATAAAACAATTGAAATGCAATTAATGAAGAATATACTTTCTGAGATTTATTTTAAAATTCTAGGATTATCTCTTGTAAATTTAAGCTCTAAATTTGTGGCAACAATGAATTTTGCAGAAAGAACTGAAAATTCTGATAGTCCGGGGCCCAAGTGAGCTTTTTTACCTAAACCCAAAATTTCGGTATATACAATATATGTTCATGGTTTCTTTATGAAAAAGTGCGCTGAAACAGATTATAATGGGTATACGTTTCATACCCTTGGGCGTTTCGAGGTATGACGTCATCAATATGGACGTTCTATAATGTGTACCTCTTATTTGGACGTTGATCAACTTCCACTAAATATGCCCATGTTTGGTATCAAATGAAAGCCCTAGACGCCTGGAGTTAATCAAGAACCGCTTGCACAATACGAAGGACCGCTGTCAGAAATGTCATCAAGCGTGGTGACCATGTAAAGAAGAACTAATTCCACCATAATGTGTAGTTTCCTTCAGGTGATTGCAAGAACTTTTTGATACTCCCTCGTATATGTTAATATTTTCATGTAGAATTGTCAGGCTAAGTTTAGCGGATTTTCGTCGCACTCGAGATCATATTTAGAGGGAAGAAAGATGATTGTGTTTACGTGAGTTAATTGTAAACGATGTGAAGATGTTGATTGTTTTGTTCATGGTTCTATTGGTGTGTTGTATAGAGTTACTTACTGGGAGAAAGGAGGAGTCCTCTCAATATTGAAATATTTGTATGTTTGGGAGATGTGGAGAAAGATCAGCAACGTATAATAGGTATAAGATTTGGGATAAGGTGGATCCCTGAGGAATACCACAACGAAGAAAAGTGGGACGACAAAGGCTACTTATTTTTTATATTAATATACGCGATTCGGGTGGAGATGAAGTTACAAACAAAGCGGAGATATGTTACGGGTTGTTGGAAGAATTTTTATAGTAGTGCTCGGTGCCAAGCTTTATCAAATGCTTTCTCGAGATCGCAGAGGATAAAGCAGAAAGGGAGGCATTTATTGTAATAGATGCTTATTTGGTTTGTAAAGCGGAGTAGCTCATCAGAAATGCTGAAGTGGGGTCGGAAGCCCGCTTGTCCCGAAAGAAGTAGATTGTAGATTTGTAGATGCGTGTGAAGTCGTTTGACAAGGATTTTCTCTAAGATTGGAGTAGGCTGGATTGGGCAATAGGAGGAGACGGAAGGGGGGAAATTATTGGGTTTCAGGATCATTAAAGTTTTAGAGGTTTTCTAATCAGGAGGGATTAAACTTGTTCTAAGGATTAATGTATAGATGAAGAGGATGATTGGAGATTCTTTAAGATGACGGTATGTAATTTTATCATTATCTGGTGCTGATTTCCTTACGGTGGCGATAGTTTGTATGACTTCGTCCGGTGTTATGAATACAGTTAGAGGATGATCTGGAATCCCCTTCTAAATTATATCCACTCCAGATTAATTTTTAAGAGTATTGACAGCGGAAATTTCACTCCGGTTGCCGAAAATAGCTTGTCATTGTTTCTTTAAAACACAGAACCTAAGCACCAAGTATGACAATTTGGTTACATTTTCATCAAACTTGAAAACATATTTTTTTCTAATTGATGTTAGAGAAACTCCTATTGTACACACTGAGGAAGTAAAGTGTCTTTCCTTAAATAATTATTCTTTTGAACATAAAATAAGAAATTATAAAAAATGCAATTGTTCCTACCAACACTACCCGTTACATTCGGACGGACGATATGACAACTAAAAGTATAAAACCGATGCAGTCAAAACTATTTCTTAGTTCTCTCTCCGAAACCGAAATAGTGAACACTATTAACTCCTTGAAAAACAAGTCAAGTGTGATATAAGACGCTATAAGCAGTGGTCCAAGTGAGGCAGTATGCACCGGTATGGCATACCGGCTCTGGTTTTTTAGAGCTAAACGCATACCGTTACTGAAACGCATGGTATACGTGTTCTTATGTCAATTTCTGACTTGTCTAAGCAAATATTAGGAAAACATACCGTCTCTGTTTCTTTCCCACTTCGAACACTGGCTATAAGTACAAAAATCATAAAAAGTGCGGTTGTAGTCTTGGCACCAGATTTGAAATATATAGTTAATCTATCATTCACTAGAAGTATCTTCCCAGATAATTTAAAAATTGACAAAATAATTCCCATATATAAAAGTGGTAACAGAACGGACAGAGTAATTTACCGGCAAATATCGATGCTTCCTGTGTTGAGTAAAGTTTTAGAGAAAATACTTCTAATTTCTTGAAAAACCCAATATTATTACTCATGAACAACATAGATTTCAAAAAAATAAATCCACACATCTAACTGTAAATAGTCTAGCAAATGACAAGCTAACCAAAACAGTTTTTTGCTGTTCTAGAGCAATGATAAACAAAGGGCAATACAGTCGATGGTACGTAACTTTAGGTTTCGAAGTATGCTCCATCAGCATCCAACAACTTTTGCCAACGTTCCTGCAACTGTGCAATACCCTGATGATAAATTTCGGGGATCTTCGAGGCAAAGAAGTCCGTGAGTGCGTTCCGAAGGTCTCCCTCATTGGAGAAGGAGCTGGTTGTCGAGGAAATGAAACAGGTGGTAATCTGTTGGTGTAAAATCCGGTGAATGTGGTGCATAGCACAGTGCTCCCAGCGAAGTTGCTGAAGGTTCTCTCGGGTCATCTTTGCTTCATGTGGCTTGGCATTGTCGCGGAACAGAACACCCTTGCGATTCACCAATGCCGGCTGACCAGGTGGAAGGAGCTCGTAATGCACCACTTGGCGACAAGTTCACCATACAGAGAGCATAACCTTTCGTGGATGCAGAGGTGGTCTTGAGGTGTGAGGAACAGGGTTACATGGCGACAACTAATGTCTGGTACGCTTGGGAGTGTCACAGACGACCAATTTTTCGTCACCAGTGAGCAAGCGATCAAATATGGGTGTGTTCAGGGGCCGAGTGAGCAAGGATAAAAAGGCTGTCACTCGTTGTTCCTTGTTGGCTGCCGACAATGTGTGGGGTACCCACTTGTTTAACCTGTATGACTTCCCTGTCCCATGTAGGTGCAGTCTGACTGTTTCAGCGGAAATATGGAACCTTTCTGCAAGTTCATCACACGTTAGACCACTGTTATCCTCGATTGCTGCTTTCAGGACCTCGTCACCCAACAAATGTAGTTGTCCACTGCGAGGTTCATCAGCAAAGTTCACATCTCCCGAACGGAATTTCTGGAACCAATGCTTGGCGGTGCGTTCGCTCACGGCATTCTCACAAAATGCCTGGCATATGCGGCGACTTGATGTGGCAGCTGACAGGACCACTTTAAAGTCATCGAACAAACACAGGTGAACAAGCTGCTACGATACCTCCATTTCTCTTTTACACTGGACGAGCTATGATTGCTGTGTGTGAGCACCGTGCCTGTATTACTGAAGGTCGATGATTAGACTAAAGGTGTAACCGAATCCGACGGTGCACCGTCGAGTGTACTATTTGCATCGTCCCATTGTACCCTTTTTAGCCCCGTTGTCCGATTTCAAACGGTAGATGACACTTCTGTAATAACAGTTGAAGGCCTAATGGACGCAAGGTACATGTATGAACGTTGAAGGTCCCATTCCGAAGAAATGGGAAATAAATTTAATTTTTATTTAAGGCTTTTTGGCAACTTTGGCTCAGGCCGAAGAAAGTAAAATGTTAAACAGAAAGTTATCAACAAATGTTATAATTATATTGCAACAGTTTACTAAATGTAGATCGTGAGAAGATAATAAATTTCCTCGAATAATGATATCTGAAAATATGCAGCATCTTACTGGATTCCTACAAAGGTAAATAGGGGTGAGGGACTGTAAGTAGCATTTTTCAGGATCAATTTTAACAGTAAAAATTTTAAAGTTATACTCAAAATTTTTGGGGGTGGCCCTCTATCGGAGTATGAGAAAGGGCAGAACCCAGTCTGACATATCAAATCAAGGCACTTCTGTTGTTGCGGTTTGAAAATCTTAATGTAGTAAAATAGTAATGAAAAAAAATCGTTATGTAAAACTGCACATAGAAGGTGCAGATAGATACTCCAGGACAGCAATTTTAACCAATATCTGCATTCGGTAGGTCCGTGGTCGATATCTATGGCCTGCCTGAAGTTTTTCCGTGTTTTGTTGTCGTACCAGGTAAATACGGGGATGATACTTTGAAACTAGGTCAGCTGTGGTCGACTCCCTCACCTATCACTCAAATATCTGGAGTCTCTAAAAATTTAAATTAATCAGGTAGCAAGTCACTGTCACATCTCTAGGAGTTTCCTTGCTGCTGTGTAGACAACCCCTAAGCATAGCGCTATAATATCCCGTAAGACGACTATTACAAATTGTACTAAGTTTGTCTCTGGACTCTTTTTTTTTCGTAAGAACTATGGTAACCGGCTGGTCCGATACAATCTTGTACTCAGGTTAGGTAAATTTACTTTCGAAACAGTAAATAAACTTTTTTTAAATCCCATCTGCGACCTTGTACGATGGTGGACCATTTATCGTAACTCTGGAACTTTTTGACTCTTAGTTTCTTTTCTTGTTGTTTAAATTTCTCACATTAGGGTAACAGGTTAATTTAATCTAGTTTTTATTAATCTTGATTACACTAGGTTAGGAAAAGTTTGATTGAAACGCGCTTACCCTAAAGTAGATTTGTTTCCGTGAGAATAAAGTATGAGAGGGGTTTAAAATTCCGAGAGCACTCGGTCAGACTTTTTTGTTATTTTCAACGTTATCAAATTTAATGTAACCTGAAGAGAAGTTGACAAGCTCTACACGAGCGGATCATCCATTTACTCCTAAGCTAAGTACTTTCCTTTTCTTATGTGTCGATATGCTATTATTGGCATGAGGTTTATATTAATTCGTAAATTTCTCGACATGGTTTTTCTACCGTGTACAAAATCCTATAATACCATTTCTCATTAGGTACGACAACGCTAAGAACATGATGCAACCTTCATATAACAAAAGTAATTTTTGGGGGGGTGTACTCGATTATAATCACTGCACGACCCTAATATTCTTAACTTTTTCATGCAATCTCATGTCTTTCTTGAGACTCAACACGTTATGTTAAAGCAAGGTTAGGCTAGATTGCATCAAATACGAAAAAGTTAAAGAGTACAAGGGCCCTGAAGTGTTTACAATAGAGCAGCTTCGTGATAGGTTACATTACCTGGTCCGCACTATGCATAACATTACACTCTTTTAATTCATGTGTACGAAGTTACACTTGGGTAATTAACAAAAGTTAAGTTGCTTGCGTAAGGGATAAATGTATCTAATATTTAGGATAAACTTTACTTTTGGGACCCCAGGTTCCGCCAGCTATTAAGACATATGTACGCTCTCTACGTCATTCTCTTCCAAATAATTTTAACTGACACTTCTATAAAACCTAATGACAACCAGAAATTTGTAAATTATTATGAAAAACTATGTCCTATTATTATTTCGTTAAATACGCACTCTAGTTTATCCACAGATGCGGAACTATATAAATGATTTGTATGGCGCGTATTTATGCTACAAAATCACGGACTACCGTGTCGAAAGAGCAAAGACAGGTTAGAGGAACGTAACGTTATATATTTTTATTACACGCTATGCACATTGCCTTTAACTATCCAACGTACTTCCCGCTCTTTCACTCATTTCATAATTTGAAACTGTATTATTTTGCGTTTCAACTCTTCCACACGCGTTGGAAACATTATATTTCTTCTGTAAATTTTACACATTTGGGACCCCCAAAGTAAAATTTGCCCATTATTTCTAATGAAACTGATCTGAAATCAGTTATGTATAGCGTGGGCCACAAATCACCGTAAGTCATAACAACTGGTTTCCACAAACGATTGCATTTATTAGCGAAAATTTATCGAACTATTAAGAAAAGTTTATTAACGTTAAAAAATACTAAAACACACACACACGAACGCACACATATTTAATACCTTCAATTCAACACATTACTTTCCCCTTCTTCAAATATGGCTTCCAGCCACACAAACGGTGGATACGTTACATCCAAGTGTACACGAGATGTGCAACGATACACACCCTTCATTACGCCCTACGCCACTCAATTCGGATAGCAACAACGGTGCATCAAACGGTACAACGGCACAATCAAGGGTGCTAAATGGTGGATTCGGATGGACCTTAACTCTCGATCGCTTGGCAGGCATGTTGCGTCATTTCGTTTACTCTCTGTTATCGCATGATTAATGGGACGTCAAAACGGCAAAAACATTTAGTTTACCTTGTACATTGCTGGAACGCTTAACGAAAGTAACTGCTTGGTTGGTATTCAGTTTATTGCTTCCTGTTGATCATTACATTTTGCAAATATGGTATAGAAGATGTCTAGATTACAACTACTTATAAATCTAATATACACGTATACAAAAAAAAAACAAAAAACAAGGAGTTATCATTTATATTTTGCACTGTTACCGCTAGTCTATTATACGGGTACAGCTTTCTGCCTACGTATGTATGAGACTTTTCAAATATCTTCATTCTGTGAGAGGGAATACATAATTTGTTTTGGCTTCTGGATTTTTCTTCACCGTCATGAGTACTTAATATATAAATATACTTAATATTATGTATGTGTGTGTGTGTGTGTGTATATATACTTAATGTATATATGTATGTATATACTTAATATATAAATATATATAATATATACACCCCTGTATATACAGTATATATATATACACACAAGGGGTGCAAAAGTAGGTATACGGTTGTAGAGTTCTAGACTTTATTAGTAGCTGTAACATTTTATACATAATGCATTATTTATTATGAAACAAAACAGTACCTTTAAGAGGACACGATCATAATTACAATTACAATTAAGTACAATTTCTGAGGTGTTCAAATTGCCGGCCTTCAGCATTTACACATTCCTGCAGTCTAGTTTCTACACTCAAGCGCACTTTTGCAGAGAGCTTTTATCATTATTAATTTCGTGGCATGCGTCTGTTATGAAAGTTTTCATGTCGTCAAGAGTGCGTGATTTCCGCGAAAACACTTTATCTTTGACAACACCCCAAAAGAAAAAGTCCATTGGGGTGAGGTCTGGTGATCGTGGTGGCCATTCAATTGGGTCGTCGACCTATCCAAGGATTGGGTAAATGTGTTGTCAAGAAACGTTCGGACTGTTTGAGCATAGTGGGGAGAAGTACGTCTTGCTGTAGTTAAAACTCGTCACTTTCTTATTGTTGCTGTAATTGTGGAATGACAGTGTCCCGTAGCATGTTAAGATACAAGTCGTGGTTAACAGTTCCATGAAAAAAATAGGCCCAATGATCCCTTTACATGAAAGGCTCCCCCAAACTTTAACGCCAGGTTGATTTAATTGTTGCTCAAGTGTTACATGGGTGGTTTCCCATTTCGTAATAAACGCAATTATGCCCATTAACAGCGTCTGAAACTTTAAAAATAGCTTCGTCGGACCAAGACACTTTGCGAATGAGGCCATCCATTCCCTTGGCTTTCTGCATTCACCATTACCTCGCAGAATTGTATTCGTCGATTTCGATCATCTTCTAATAATCCTTGCCTGATACATTTTCAAACCTAAACGTTGCAGTAGACGCCCCAAAGATCTTCGTGGAATGAGTAACTCACGAGAAGCTCTCTCTCCTCTTTGACTTTTTTGGGCTTTGGAGAAATGCCTGCGCAACTAACATTTCATTGTCTTGGGTAGTAACACTGACCGGTCGACCACTCTTTGACACATTACAGATGGAGACAGTTGCATCAAATTTATTGCGTAATCTGTAAATTGTTAGTCTATTTGGTGGGGGTGTATCAAATTCGTTAGCCCATTTTCGTCGAACCATTTCAGAATTCTCAGTCTTCCAGTATTGTTTGACTATCCACTTCCGTTGGTCGATTGTTAAATTACGAGCCATGATTATCTTAAAAATACAAATAGAACATTTAAGTAATTAAGTACCGGTAACTTACTAATTAAGTACCTAATGAAGTAAGTAATAATTAAGTAACATAATAAATCAAGTAATACCTATTATAACTGTATACCTACTTTTGCACACCCCTGAATATATATATATATATATATATATATATATATATATAGAGAGAGAGAGAGAGAGAGAGAGAGAGAGAGAGAGAGAGAGAGAGGGGGGAGAACTGTCAGTAAATTTAAATCGTGAAAGACTTTCCTAAAACTTCTACGAAAATGCTTATGTGTGATAATTCTGACAAGCCTCTTTTGTAATCTAAATATTTTTATTATATCACTTGAAGATCCCCAACATGCAATGCCATATTTGACTCGTGAGTAAAGCGATGCATAGGATAAAGATACCTAAGTTTTTCATCTAATAGAGAAGCTGTAGAGATCTAAACATAAAAATTACTGAGGACAGGTCGCTGCATTAGTTTGTAATAGGAATTTTCCAGCTCAGTTTAAAATCGATTTGTAATCCAAGGAACTTTATATCTTTTGCGCATTTAGTAGAGTTGTTGTTAGTAGCTAAATGAGGCAAAATGGCGATTCAGAGTTGGATGGAAAAAATACATGCATTAATTTTTTCCGTGTTTAAAACCAAATTATTATAATAAAAACAAATTTCGAGTTTAGTTCGCTTGTAATTTTGTACTTTTGTTAGCTTTTGTTGTTATGTTTGAATCATCTGCGTATAATTAGTTTTCCTTGTTCAGTATTAGATCACTAATGTAAATATGAAACAATAGCGGGCCCAACACAGAACCCTGGGGAAAACCTTTATTTACTAAAGATGATTTAGCGGTTACTCTGTCTGTATACATACTGCGTTCATCCTCATAGTTTATTTCCACATATTACCGTCTGAGTTTTCAGTGACTTGAAGAAGGCATTTGATACGATAAACCATAACATACTTCTACAAAAGCTACACTGTTAGGGCATACGAGGCATACCACACAAATTGCTAAAGAGCTATCTTCAGAACCTCAAACAATACACGTATGTTAATAACACAGAGTCATGTATATTATCAGTGAATTACTGAATTCCGCAAGGTTCGATTTTGGGGCCGTTATTATATCTTCTTTATATAAATGATCTACTATCATGCCTAAAATACAATAAAGCAGTAAATTATTTGCACCGTGATTTTTCATGAAGGTTTTACATTAAATTCTGTACAAAATGCCATCAACAAGGATTTAGAAAATCTCTCCAACTGGTTTCGATCTAATACAATAACGCTCAATACCGACAAAAGTAGATGAACGTCTTCAGAAATAAACCAAAAAAAGGAAAAAGCAGTGGAATATCCCATCACAAACGGTGAAGACAAAATAGGTCTTGCGAACAACATAAAATATCTCGGTGTGTGGTTTGATGAATTCTTTTCATGGGATAATCACGTATCAGAAATATATAAATAGATATCTATTCAGGTTGGAATATTGCGTAAGCTTGCTAAGATGTTTCCGGAATGTATATATATTACTTTGCCCTCATACACCCAAGCCTATCGTATTGTATGCGAATCTCAGCAATTATAAATAAAAACGCCTTTCGACCTTGCAAAAGAAAGCCCTTAGACTAATAAAGAACGCAGAATATCTCGTGAACTCAATGCCTTTATTTAAGGAACTGGAACTGTTTAGAATACAAGACACACATAAATACAAGGTATCCAGCCTAATGCACAAGTTAATGTCGAATACCATAAATGTACTATCAGTGGACGTTTCACCCACCTTGCATGAGATATCGACAAGGGCAATAACGGATCCCGTCTTAACTACGGCCTTCATAGTATCAGATAATTACTTCCTTGTTTTGGACTACTTTTTCTAAAGATACAAGAACTAAAACATATATACAATTCCAACATGCCCTAAAGAATACGGTATCATGCTGAAAAACATGAAATAAGCCTCGATAGATCATTCTAAGCCATTTTGAACTGCACATTTTAGTGTTTTTTTTTTAACTAACCACAGATTACTTGTTTTTGTTTTTCATTGCTTCGCTTGCTCATTTGTCCAGTCAATCCTATTTTTTTTTATAAATGCTATTGTAATCATTATTGTTAGACCTTATTTTTCGTTACTCATGCATAATGTATTTAAATTTCATTTAAATAGTAACAGTAGTAGTAGTATGTGATTTTATGTAAACAGTAGTCAACGATATTAGTATTGTTGTTAGTATTTAGTATTATGTTAGGCATAAAGACTGTACAGAACATATCCAAAGGATGTTGCCTAATACATTATGATGATGACAGTTACAATTTTTGTTAACATTAATAATTGCAGATGCATTGACAAACATTTAAAACAGGAAGAAAATATTACATAAAATCACACATTAAAATATCTTTGTTATTAACATAATTGCCTATATTGGTAGTGTCCAGTGATATTACTAATTTATACCAAATTACAACATATATACATAAATTTTAAAATTGTACATCATATTCATCAAATAAAGTGTCAACTATTTCAATCCAATTTGTCACTTAATATAATTTGTAACATCACAGCATATACACATAAATATCAACATCATGCACCACATTGATACAAAATTCAATAACTAATAGGATCAAGTTTGTCATCTAATTTGATTATGACTTTCTTGATTGTCTGATAATTTATCATGAAATATATCCACTCTGTCGTTTATTTTATTGACTATCATGGCACCCCTCTGAATTGGAGACAACATATGTTTGACTGGTAATAAAAGGATAATAATGTCTAGTTCTATATTCAGGCACTTTTATAGAGATCAAGTCGATCATATTATGAGCTCCATACAGTATAGAGTGAATAGAATTAACATCTGAAATCATCCTACGGTCTCTAAGCTTCAATAAACCTAGTTCTTTACTTAGTTGTTCATTGGTGTAACTTTGATATATGTGCTTACATTTCCAACGTATCCAAGCCAGAAAACCATTTTGAACATACTCGTTTTATTTTTTAGAATTTTCTTGTTAGCGTTATTCCATATAGCACTGGCATATTCCATCCAGATGACACCTTACCAAAGCACAATCGAGTATTTTGCATATATTTATGTTGTTAAAGTCTCGAAAGATCCATTTGACTAAACTCAGATGTCTACGTGCTTTGAAATTATTACCTCTATATGTTTAGAAACATTAAGCTTGTTATCAATATAAACACCTCTGATTCCATATTTATTGCTTAATCATTTATGGTATGGGAAAAGGTAGAGGTATTGGTCAACGGAAAGCAATAAACTGAATACCAATCATGCTGTAACGAAAGTTAAAGCGTAAAAACAATGTACAATGTAAACAAAAATGTTTTTGCCGTTTTTGACGTCCCATTAATCATGCGCTAACAAAGAGGAAACGAAATGACGCGCGTGCATGCCAAGCGATCGGGAGTTAGTCTGACCATCGACCTTGAGTAATACAGGCACGGTGCTCACACACAACAGTCATAGCTCGTCCAGGGTAAAAGAGAAATGTAGGTATCGTAGCAGCTTGTTGCCCTGTGCTTGTTGGATGACTTTAAAGTGGTCCTGTCAGCTGCCACATCAAGTCGCCGCATATGCCAGGCATTTTGTGAGAATGCCGTGAGCCAAGCATTGGTTCCAGAAATTCCGTTCGGGAGATGTAAACCTTGCTGAGAACTTCACAGTGGACGACTACATTTGTTGGGTGACGAGACCCTGAAAGCAGCAATCGAGGATGACAGTGGTCCAACGTGTGATGAACTTGCAGAAAGGTTCCATATTTCCGCTGAAACAGTCAGACTGCACCTACATGGGACAGGGAAGTCATACAGGTTAAACAAGTGGGTACCCTACACATTGTCGGCGCCAACAAGAAACAACGAGTGACAGCCTGTTTGTCGTTGTATCACTCGGCACCTGAACACACCCATATTTGATCGCTTGCTCACTGGCGACGACAGATGGGTCTTCTATGACAATCCCAAGCGTATCAGACATTGGTTGTCGCCATGTGACCCTGTTCCCCGCACCTTAAGAACACCTCTGCACCCACGAAAGATTCTACTCTCTGTATGGTAGACTTGTAGCCAAGTGGTGAATTACGAGCTCCTTCCACCTTAGTCAGACCATCACTGCTGACCTCTACTCACAGCAGTTGTAAAGGTGCACCGTGCAATGCGGCAGAAGGAGCCGGCATTGGTGAATCGCAAGGGTATGTTGTTTCTCAACGACAATGCCAAGACACATGTGGCAAAGAGGACCCGGGAGACCTTTCATGAACTTCCCTGGGAGACACTGTGCCATGCATCATATTCACCAGACTTTACGCAAACAGATTACCACGTGTTTCATTCCCTCGACAACCACCTCCTTCTCCAATGAGGGAGACCTGAAGAAACGCACTCACGGACTTCTTTGCCTCGAAAACAGCCATTATTTATCAACAAGATATTGCGCAGTTGTAGGAACTTTGGCAAAAGATGTTGGATGCTGATGGAGCTTACTTCGAAACGTAAAGGTACGTACCGTCCACTATATTGCTCTTTGTTTATCACTGCACTAGAACGGCAAATACTGTTTTGGTTACATTGTAATTTGCTAGACCATTTACAGCTAGATATGTGGATTTATTTTTCTGAAATATATGTTGTTCAAGGGTAATAATATTGTGTTTTTCAAGAAATTAGAAGTATTTTCTCAAAAAATTTACTCAACACAGGAAGCTTCGATATTTGCCGGTAATTTGCTTTGTCCGTTCTGTTACCACTTTTAAGTATAGGAATTATTTTGGCAATTTTTTAATTACCTGGGAAGATACTTCTAGTGAATGACAGATTAACTATATGTTTCAAAACTGGTGTCAAGACTACAACCGCACTTTTTATGATTTTCTGTACTTATAGCGTCATATACCGCACTTGACTGCATCGGTTTTATACTTTCAGTTGTCATATCGTCCGTCCGAATATAGCGGGTAGTGTTGGTAGGAACAATTGCATTCTTGTAATTTCTTATTTTATGTTCAAAAGAATAATTATTTAAGGAAAGAAACTTCGCTTCCTCAGTGTGTACAATAGGAGTTTCTCTAACATTAATTAAAAAAATATGTTTTCAAGTTTGATAAAAATGTAACCAAATTGTCATACTTGGTACTTATGTTCTGTGTTTTAAAGAAACAATGACAAGCTATTTTCGGCAACCGGAGTGAAATTTCCGCTATCAACACTTTTACAAATTAATCTGGAGTGGATATAATTTAGAAGGGGATTCCAGATCATCCTCTAACTGTACTCATAACACCGGACGAAGTCATACAAACTATCGCCACCGTAAGAAAATCAGCACCAGATAATGATAAAATTACATACCGTCATCTTAAAGAATCTCCAATCATCCTCTTCCATCTATAACTTCATCCTTAGAAAAAGTTTAATCCCTCCTGATTAGAAAACCTCTAAAACTTTAATGATTCTGAAACCCAATAATTTCCCCCATTCCGTCTCCTCCTATCGCCCAATCCAGCCTACTTCAACCTTAGAGAAATTCCTTGTCAAACGACTTCACACGCATCTACAAATCCACAAACTACTTCTTTTGGGACAAGCGGGCTCCCGACCCAACTTCACCATTTCTGATGAGCTACTCCGCTTTACAAACCAAATAACCATCTACTACAATAAATCTCTCTCTTTCTGCTATTACTGGTCTGCATTACTTTTGATAATGGTATTACTGGTCAAAATATAATATGGTATGATGATGTAAAACATAAAATAAGTCAAGGACACTATTCCACTGTTCAACAGTTGTTAGATGAATTGAATAAAATAAATGCAAGTATAAAATCTGAATATTCAAACATTGTTACTGTAAAAGTTGAAGACTGTATAAAATCTTTAGGTTTATCACCCATATTAGCATTACAATTACGTTTTGAACCTAATAGTAATATTATTAAAGATATTCGTATTCCTAAGCAACCACTTTTAGACATTGGATATTCTCATGAAGTATTTGTTTGTACAGATATTACTCAGCCTCAGTTTGCAGGTGATAAAAAAGTGCTACTTCTATGAATTGTAGCTATGACCGATAATCATAATGGGAAAGTACAAACTATATTTTTTTCAGAATGTACGTATTTTTCCATTAGCAAAACTTTCATTTGACACTGTAGAAATACTACTAAAGGACCATGCAGGCCGAAATTTACCATTCGCATGCGGGACATTGACCGTAACACTTCTCTTTAGGCGTTCATCAAAATGAAAACCTATACAACTATGCATAAAATTAGAGGTATACCTTACTTTGCAGGACTTGTTTGTCAAGGGGGACATGGGGTTGGGAGTTTATTTAGCAGACTGCTTCGATTGCCATGCCATTCATTAAACAATGAATAAAAGCAGTAGGGTGACAAGCTTTACAAACAGGAATTCAGGTTGCAGGTTATATGCTTGAAAACCGTTCTATTAAGGAATCTTAAAAGCACAAGTTCGCGAAGCAGGTTCATCTTTAAGAATCAAAGCTGAAAATAAAGTCAGTCAGTTGCTTAGTGGTAGTGGTAGAAGAAGGGTACGTAACCGTAAGGCTCCTTTGCGTATTGGACCACCAACTTTAAAAAGACGACGTGTATCCTACAAAAGAAATAGTAGATATATTTTCAGTTAAACATGTCATTTCTTACACCTAAAAGTAATGAATGCTGTACGAATTAATTCGATTTAGTTTCTGTCTCTATGGCACAAATCGCTGTTGATTCATCTCGAATGGTAGCGTATCGACCAATTTCATCGTTTTCTTCTGATGAACCTATAGAATTTCTTGTATCTGGAGATACTGCAGAATATATTCTTCCTGCACATGTTCATCTTTATGTCAAGAGTAAAGTATTAAGAGGAAATGGAGATAATTTACAAGTAGCAGCACAAGGGCCACCAGCCGTTGTGGCAGATAACGTAGTACCGGTAAATGATTTCTTACATGTACTTTTTAGCCAAGTGGACGTTTCTTTAAATGATAAAATTGTTTCTTCTTCAAATACTACGTACCCTTTTAGAGTATATTATGAAACTTTACTTACTCATTCTAAAGATGTAAGCAAAACACATTTAACCACTAGATTATGGTATAAGGATACTGCAGGGCATTTTAATAGTCTCACTGAAAATAATGGTGGTTAATAAACGAAAATCTCTTACTGCTGGTAGTGCATTCGTTGATATGTATTGACGACTCCATGCAGATATTTCTGGATCAAATCGAGTTCTTCCAAATAAAGTCAATCTTCATATAAAATTAAGTCGTAGTAAAGATGCATTCTGCTAAATGGCAGCTGAAAATTTTATATTTAAAGTTAAACTGGAAGACGTTATTCTTTATGTTTGCCGAATTAATATTTCTGCTGATTTAGTTTTACAATTAAACAGTTTTATGAGTCTTGTTACTGCAAAATTACCATTGACTTGAGCTGAAACAAGAGTACATACTATTCCTGTAAATGTTCATTCCTATAATCTTGATAATATATAATATTTCTTGAAAATGTACCAAAGGGTCTCATTATAGGTTTTATTGCAAATGCTGCATTTAATGGAAAATACCATGAAAATCCCTTCCACTTTCAAACTTATAATGTTAACAAGTTACAAGTACAAGTTGGTTCCCAATTTTATCCTCCCTCCTCTTACTCTGGATTATGCTAAACAACTATACGTTCAAAGTTATCACACCCTGTTCTCTGCAACTGGTATATTTCATGAAAATGTAAGTCATACGGTCACACATTCTGATGACCCTCATGGATATACTCTTTATGCTTTTATTATTTCTCCTACGAACACTTTAGATAATTCTACATGCGATGTTATTAAGGATTCTTCCGTTAATCTCCGAATAGGGTTCAGTCAAAATCTTCCACATTCTATTTCATGTATTATTTACGCTCAATTTGATTCCCTTATACAGATCGATAAAGATCGAAATGTATATATGGATCATACCATGTAAAATTTAGTTTAATTTGAGATCAACCATGCGAACTGTCTTACAATTTTCAGCCTTCGATTATAATGAAGAAACTAATTTCATAGTCAAAGAATTAGCCATAGTTAGGTAGTTACGAATAGTTTTCAAAATTGAATATTTAAACCTTTCAATATCAAAGGTTATTCCTAGTTTAAGGTATGGAAATAATTATTTATGTCAGCATGCATTTTGTTTAGAGTGGATAGAAGCACAACAAATTTTCCTAGAGTCTCTTCTACAAAGAACAGACAGTGATTAATTTGGAAGACATTTAGTTTCCAAAATATAATGCTTTAGCATTTCCATCACAAAGCTGTGTTTATCATCTTCATCAGTTTACAAGTTTACGTTGTGCCTTAAAAAGCTTCAGTGTATGCAAACTATTTAACATATTATCATCTACGTAGTTTTATTCTACCTGAAAATAGAACAGTGTATGGGCCAACGCCGATAAGGGAAAGGGATTCAGATGTGGAGTGGCGAAATTTTTAAAATTGTGCTTCAAGACTGTACTAGTGCAACTACGCTTACTGGAATTTATTCAGTGGACACTTTAGCAAAACAAATTCAATATCCGACCACTTATATTGAATTTAAGTCCGTCAACTTCCCCTGGAAGTCGCTGGACTGCAATATATATTAATAAACATGGACGGGGTCAATATTTTGATAGCTTCGGAAATGCACTTAGTAAACTGATTGTAAATTTTTTTAAACAAATTTCCAAATTATATCGTGTAAACAAAATTCTAATTCAACACGAAAAATCTATACTTTGTGGACTACTCTGTATAGTTTTTATTTATTTCAGGGTGAGAGGAAAAAAATGTAATTTCTACTTTTCAAACTACGAATCTACAAGGAAACGACGAGATTGTAAAATCTCTTGTAAAAATATTATCAAACGAAAAGGAAAATGTTAATAAAGTTTTTTCATATAAAGGTTTAAGCAAATCTTTTATTTCAAAAATTCATGAAAGTAAACAAAAAGGTAGTGTACAGAAATATATTTATTTCATAATTATACAATAGTTTTAAGAAAGTTCAAAATGTGAAATGGAAAAAATTAAAAATGAAGGCAAGGCAGCTTAACTTCAATTGTAAGAATTGCGCAATATTGCACAACATTGTGCAATCACATAAATACCTATGCATACATGATATAGATTTTTTTAAATCTTTTCTACCATACAAAAATTCCTCTCAACATCAAACAATGATAAATAAAAAGCTCTAGCACGCTTCGCCAACACCTGTCATGCGGTGAATATCAAAAAATGCCAGACAAATAAATCAAACACCTGCACACAAACAAGAAAAGCCAGAACATGCCCTAGCACGTTCCGAAAGATAACAATGATACAAACAAAATTAAAGAACACCTGAACAACCAAATTCTTGGAAAAGCCGGAGCATGTTCTATCTTGCTCTTCGAGTATGAAAGGATGTAAAACAAGGGGAAATCCCTTGAAGCAGAATAAGCAACTCTGGGCATTCGCAGATGAGCATGAAAATAGCAAAGAGCTCAGAGCTCATAACCTCTGAGCATGAAAATAGCAAAGTAAAAAAAAAATACTTGTGCAAGTAACATTCTTCGCTAAAATCAGCGGACATGTCCAGTCTGTGTTGACGGTGAATGGTCCACTATTCTCCGTCAAAATAAACTGATGAAAATAAATCCCCGAGCATGAAAATGCAAGAGATAAAAATCCTATAATAAATTTAAGGTAGCGCATCGTGTTATACGTTTTCGCGGTCGCTTCATAACGGACTTTGCAAATGACCCGGACGGCAGGCGCGTGGTAACCGTATTTACACCGGGCTTCGCGAATAGTGCGGTGGGTTCTCGACGGAGGGAGGCGGGGTAATGTTTAATCACAATAAATATAAAAATAAAGTCGAAGAGTGTTGGAGACTCTCATCAGGATGAGTTTCGAATTCCAGTAGGTGGCTTCAAAGTTCGAATATTCAGAAGAGATCCTCCACAACGTAAGGGGTGGGATAATTTATGGTTACGAGTTCGAATTTTGAAATTTATGACTCAAAATTTTGGCTTCCTCTACTATTTATTTAGGCTATTTTTCTCTATCTTTTTGGTCCATGTTAACAGTTTTTTGTTTGGAGGATAAGGGAAAAGTGGGAGAAAATTGGCATCTTCAAGTGTAAGCTGTTTTGTGCATTTATCTTCTCCCCAGGCGGCCTATACACAGCCATTTTGGTCCATGCGTTAGCGTTCTGGGGCTTCGGACCAGCACTTCAGAGAAACGCAAGTTCGAGTCTTGCTGCCGAGGTTTCCCGAGGTTTTCCAACGTCCTGATCGATAACTTCGCCTACCTCTATCAAATCAAACCTAGTACAAGGCTATAAAACAATACAAATTCAAACGCATGTGTACTATAGAGTGTTCACAAAGTAAGGGGAATACTTGAAGTGCAAAAATATAATTATGATAATAAACAAATATTAAAATAGAGATAATTGCTTATTTAAATAATGAATTGAATAGAAAAATAAGTAATAAAAAACGTACAACAGATAATGAGTGTTATTTAATTACAAAGCTAGTTACAAGGGAAGTCCGAATATATACGAGAGTTGTTCATTTTCAGGATTGTCTCGAGTTTGCGATAGAAGAAGAAGAAGAAGAGAGATTTCCAATATTGCAGTACTTCACTACTAATACTCAAGCTTTGTGTTTGCTCTAGTCGGTAAAACACTGCAAAACGTAGCTCTGTTAATTCAACTTTTTTTTCGGTGTCCCTGACCATTCACCCTTTTTGTGTTAATTCATCGAAGTTTGTTGTGTGATTTCGGTGATTCAACATTGTGATAGTGGTAGCTCTTGTCTTGAATCAGCACTGACAACACATCCGCTGTGTTGAATCACCGAAATCAACACCGTTTCTTGTGTTGATTCGACAACAGTAAATCTTTTGCACTACAGACACTTACGCCAATTAGTTTTCCAAATTTAAATATCTATTTTCCACCCGCCAATGCTTTTTGGAGTGTGAGGATTTGCAAGTAAGTATTTTTTTTTCTGTGTGTTCTTGATTATGGAGGTTTTAAATTTTGTGTTAAATTGTACAGGGCCTAACCAGTTACTTTCATTTTAGATTATTTCAGATTTGCCCCGTATTTTTGGCCAAGCGTTCCGTAATTTATTCATCAAAACGTGGAAACCTTAAATGCACATGGGGGATGAAACTTCCACCAACAACGAAAAAAGAAACTCCAGAACTTCCACACCATCAGTTGTTGAACTAAGTCAATACATTTACTCAATGTCTTTATTTATTATTTCAATAAAAATAAGGAGGGTGCCAATTACTAGGATTATCATAATGTCCGTATTTTGAGAAGTTAGAAACGAGTTTACAGAAAGGAACCAAAATCACAGTTGGCTCGTCCTCAGCACCTATTGGAGGCCATTGAACATCAGTGTTGCAAACTATTTCGTTAATAATGATATTCTAGTAATAACAGTAAGAATATAATTAAAAATAGTATGGACATTATTATTATTAGTAGTAGTAGTAGTAACTTCTAAAGTTCAGTTATTAATGTTAGTACTATTACCATTGCAAGCAATACTACTACAACTACTAATAATAATAATAATAGTAATAGTGCCAATGTTATTTTATTTATAATGTTACTGTTATTATTATTGTTACTACTCTTGGAAAGTAGATCATTATACAAAACGGGAGCTTTTCAGGTGACGGTACGCGGGACCGAGAAGTACGTGCTGGACTTATTAGCGAAACAAGAAATTCGATGGAAGGGTTCAGATTCCGGTGGAACACAGTCTCACGATTTCGGAACAGAATTCCTCATTAAGAACAGTATCCTTCCGACGGCTCAGAATAAAGAGTTCGTCAATGAAAGACTATCGTACGTTCCAATACGTACCCGATGCTGCTACACGGTTTTAATAAATGTCTATGCTGCGACCGAGGTGTCTAATGATATGACAAAGATACATTTTACGAGGAGCTGGAAAGGTTGTTTGACCGATTACCGAAATATAATACGAAAATTGTGTTGGGTGATTTCAACGCTAAGATAGGGAGGGAGGAAAAATATAGGCCTACTATAGGCAAATACAGCCTTCACGAGAAGACCAACAACAATGGAGAAAGGCTAGTAACTTTCGCGATCTCGAAAACCCTACTGGTAAAGAGCAAGTACTTCCAGCACAAAGACATAGCTACACAAATACACATGGGTATCTCCGTTTGGCAAAACGCACAACCAGATCGATCACGTTTTAGTAGATAGACGAAGACACACCAATATAATGGATGTTAGGTCTTACAGAGGAGCGGAAGGTGACACCAACCATCAGTTAGTGATCACAAAAGTAAGGGAAAAGTTAATCGATTAGATAATCCAAGCGTAAAAGCAGACTACCTACTCGAAATCTTAGCCGACTCGTGTAGTAATAAACATAAAATCAATAGGGAAATTGATGTAAGATGTGGGAGGCTTTTCGTGATACAATAAAGAGCGCTGCGAAAAAACGTGTAGGTGAGAAGAAACACCATAGAAACAAGCAAGGCAGCGATGGCTAAGAAATAAAAGCGAAGCAAATACCAACCACTGCAGTAACGCGAAACGCAACACCACACACGGGTTCAGAAACAAAAAGCAAGAATATCTGACGCAGAAGATTCAGGAGATAGAGGAAAACGGCAAGACAAATAACATACGAGATCAATACAAAGGGGTAAATTCGTTAAGAAACGGTTACCAGCCGAGGTTTGAGATGTGTTTGTGGTTAAAATTTTCTTTATATTTCTGCTCGAGAGAGGCTAATTGCAGAGAATACTAAAAAAGAAGTAACTTCCACTTGCTCAACGGAGATGTTCGAGTTTTTCCGCGAGTATTTCACAGTTACAAGATTTTATTTTCTTGCCCGGATAATCAAAAAACGGCGCCAGCCTAGAATCACGTCTAGACATATAGAATAGTTATTAGACTTTTCAATTCAATTAGAACTACCTGATAACAGCTTAGAAACCACACTCAAAAACGCCTGGGAGTAAACCATTAAAAAAAAAAGATTGGATTTGGTACGTGCCTCACTTCTGCCAATCCGACTCCCAACAGAACACAGAAATATATATAAATATTTGGAAAAAAAAACAACAAATATTGAGGTCGTTAAAGTGCGTTATAGTACAGAAAGGAAAAACAGACTGAATCGTTAATAGCTTTTATTAAAAAAAATCTCTTTACTGCAATGGATTTAAGAGACTTTTGTTAGGCTAAAAATGTTCAGATTTTCTCTAATTTGAACCCAACCCAGATTCTTTAATATTGGGGACCAAAATAAAGAGAATTTACTGAATATAATCAAGGGACTCTCTAATGCAGACTCATTTTCTATAATAGGTTTGGTTACTTTAAGTGTTGTCACATTCACACAACCCACTCGTTTTTTTTTAAAAAAATGAATACTTGGCTCTTTAGTAATACACTATAACTTATCCTCTAAAATAGACAAATTACCTCTTAGCTTAAAATCCAGTTATTCATGGCTATAAGTCTATAACTACTACTTATCTAGAGTCGCCGCTTCACAGAGCTGGCCTAAAATGTAGAAGGGGTTTTTGGAAAAGGAAACAATAGATTGATCTTATAATTAGTCAGAATCATTCGTCTCTTATTCATAAAAAGGGTTCATTGGCCCTTCTAACTACAGTTCATTTTACTAACTACTCTTAGATTTTAAGACACACAAAAAATTAACAATTCTTATCACATTAGGAGACTAACTACTATCATTAAGATAAAGTGAAAAAATTCTTATCTTTTGTGTTAGTTCCTTAATTCGTCTGTTGAAAGATTTCATAAAAGAGGATAGTCTTAAATTCTAGAAAAAAAAAAGTATAAAAATTTGAAAACAATCTCCCTTCACACAAGAATTAATTCTCTCTCATACGTTTTCCACTCCTCAGACAGCCCTTAAGATTACTTGTGTATGGGTTGAAATCTCTATCGGCGACTGAGGCTCGTTTTAGGAGAAAGGAAAAAAACAAGCAATTACGATTTTCTTGGTCAGAAAACTGATTACTTTCTTTTCGCAATCTGGCAGTTCCAAATTGGAGGGCCTCAAGAACTTCTGTCCTGTATTCAGAACCATGCACCCTAGACTACAGTGACAAGGGTGGAAACGCAAAGAGAAAGAAGTAGAGAATAACTTGTTTACCCATTCGCTTATATTTATATGATAATCTAATTCAAGGGTCAAAATAGCAAAAGTGGGAGAGTAATTTTAAGAACTTATCAAGGAAAGAGTTTAAAATTTGATACTGAGAGTAAGCCTTCAAAATTTTAGCTTTCGTTAAATGAAATATTTTTTTTCTATTTTTTAAAAAAAATAATAATAATAAATAAGTTTCAAAGTTATTTTGTTCCCAGGGAAACCACGTTACGACTAGCGAAAAGCACTGCTGGAACCCATTTTGAAATTGGCCGATTTAGGGGCTCCTCGAAGAAATTTTGACCTGACTTGCAGAAATGACGATTTCTTCTCTTGGCTTCGTAGCTATTGTCCAACGCAACGGATAATGGCAGAACCTTTCCTATACTTCAGAAACTTCGTTCCTGAGGTTCTGCCTCCGTCTCTAGTCCATAACGCACTGTCCAGCATCTCGCGCGCTCACGACATAAGAAAGAGAACATCCACGCTATTCCTCCTCCAGATGTTGCTAAAGGAACTCAAAACTGGAGTAGATGCCTTCTTCTGGTTGGATGAACTAGAACAGACTAAGAAGACGAGGGAGGGCGCTGCCAAAGCTATTAACGACGATTTTTTGGAGCTATAATAAGATAAAAATTAAAACATTGAATAAAAGATACAAATAGAAAATTACAGTCACAACATATCTCATACATAGATCAAATACAAATTAAAATCCTCACATTTTGATATGAAACTGTACATACTTCAATTTAAATCATACCTTTTTCATTTGTATATCAAAGAAAAATAATATACCAATTTTTATATCAACACATTATATACAACCTAACACAGAAATACTAAATAACTGGCCAGTTTTTGTACTCTAAGAAAGATATATATATATACAACATAATTGAAATTAATCACACAATAACCATTACAAGATTTTAAAACAATTGTGAGGTTTAGCCTGTTTTACCTAGGCTACCGCCACAGGTTAGGAATTATTAGAAACGAACGCGGAGATCCGCAAGCGGATGCGACTAAAATATTCGATGTGTGGAAAAGTTATTTCGACAAACTTCTTCACGTACACAACGGGGAACAAACAGAGGAATTTGAATTCTATACCGCAGAACCGTGGATACCCGAACCTAGGAGATCGAGGTCGAAATGTCGATAAAGAAATTTAAAATTTTCGAAGCACCGGGAATACACAATATTTCAGCCGAATTAATAAAAGCAGGAGGAACGGCACTAATCGAGGAACTGCATAAATTGATAAGTGCTATATGAAGAAAGGAGCTTTCAAAGGAATGGAAGACCTCAACAATAGTTCCGGTTTATAAAAAAGGTGATAAATCAGACTGTAATAATTACCGCGGAATCTCGTTACTCTCAACATGTTACAATATTGAGTAATATACTGCTAACTCGCCTAAGTTTATACGTAGATGAAATAATTGGATATCACCAATGTGGATTTAGAAGAAATAGATCCACGTTGGACCAGATTTTCGCCTTCAGAGATATCTCAGAGAAGAAATGGGCCTGTTCACCAGCTATTCATTGATTTTAAGAAGGCTTATGATTCTATTAATAGGGAAAAGCTATACAGCATCCTGGTACAATTTGGAATTCCGAAGAAATTTATTCAACTTGTGAAGATGTGTCTTAGCGACCACATAAGCAGAATATGTAAGATAGTTCGAGATTAGCAAGTCGTAACGGATTGAAACCTTGTCACCATTATTGTTTCAATTTGCGTTATAATATGTGATGCAAAAAATAAAAGGGGACAAAAAGGGACTAACATTGAATGGCTTGAATTGTTCGCGTACGCGCATGATATAGATTTAAGAGAGGAAGATGTAGAGGCCTAAAAAGTAACAACGTTGTCTTAGTAGAAGTGTGCGATGAGATAGGTCTACATGTAAAATTTGGATGATAACAAGCCGAAACACAGGAAACGAAGGAATTAAAAACATAATAATTAGGGATGAGGTAATAGAGAAATAAAAAAAAATACTTGGGAGCATATGTAACAAGCAATAATGAGGTCACGGAAGAAATAAAAGTCGCTTTGTATCGGGCAAGGCTTGTTTCTATTTAGTCCAAAAACTTCTAACTTCGCGATTAATATCAAGGAAATTGAATATTAAAATATACAGAACGGTTATTCTGCCGGTAATGCTTTACGGTTGCGATAGTTGGAGTACGACCCTAGCACATGAACATAAATTACGAGTGTTGGAAAATAAGGTTTTGAGAAAGATAAACAGACCGAAACGGGACGGGATGACTGGAGAATGGAGAAGACTGCATAATGAAGAAGTTGATGGACTATACGACTCACCCGATGTTGTAAGAATAATTAAATCACGACGATTAAGATGGGCAGGCCATGTATCTCGGATGGGAGATAAACGAAGATTATATTCCATTTTGCTTGGAAAGCCGGAAGGAAAGAGACTGTTGGGAAGACCGAGACGACATTGGGAGGAGAATATTAGAAGGGATCTTCTAGAAGTTAGTGTTTGTAATGAAAACTGTCTTTATCTGTGCGTACAAAATACGCAGATACGGTAACCATACAATTACTATCTGGGTGCCGACAACTGCATTCTTTCCCCTAAATGTTTCTCCGCCACTCTCAGCGAATAGACAGTCATAATTAATCCCGACCACATCACAAATAATTTTTTGAATTTAAGACCTTTAGGCGACTTCGCCTCAGGACGATCAATCCTGTGTTGTATGATTGTACGATATTGTGTCATACCGTGTGAAATGGCAATATTTTTTTTTTCAGAACCATTCCCCGGCCCCTCGAACACACGTGCAAAAACTTCTGGTACGCTGTCGTGCATGCGCAGAGCGTGAACTATAACGCAGACAAGCGCTTCTTTGGTCAGCTCCAAGCTTAGTCTAGTAATTAATGCATCGAGATGGACCCCTGGCGTGGTTACTTTTACTTTAAAAAAAAAAAGAAAATGAACTTTTTTTTTATATATACGCATTAGCAAATTTAATAAAAGTAGTGATTTAATATACCAAATAGAGGTCACTAAAAGTTAGGATGTACGGTATATAAACCTTCGCTCTGTATGGAATGGGGGGCACGGTGCGGCCAAAAGGAGCTGGACGGTGTTAGCCGCGGGGGGGGGCGCAGGGGACAGTGGCGTAGGTAAGGGGGGAATATGGGGGATATATCCCCCCTTGACTCTACCGTTATGAATTTGGAAGGAGATTATTTCTGGAAGAAAATAATTAATTTATTTTTGGAAACATATAATTGTTAGTTAAAATATAAAATTAGTTCATGTTAACGGTACTATAGCTTACGTCCGTCCCGATATAATTGTAAACTTATACATAAATATACAAGGGTGGTATTGTATACATTCTGCGTTGTAGTTTCACATTTAGGTAAATGTGGTAAATAACCTTGAGGACAACCAGTAAAATAAAAAATCCTTGAGAAAGATAAAGAAAAGAAAGAAAAAAAAGACGATTTCTAGACACTAGCCTAATGAAGAATGTAGTAATTCCTGTACTGATAGCTCCAACGAGAGTAAAACGGATAAAATTTTGAATATAAAACATTTAAAATATATGGTTGAAGCAGTTATTTTCTACGTAGAGAAGAAATAACTCTAACAGACGTCCTCGTTATATTAGATTTGATTTATAAATTAAAATTACACACACTGGAAATTTCAGTTGTAAGATTTAATGTGATATTTCTGATCATTAGGGTGAAGATAAACTTTTGGTATATTTTATTTTCTATGGTCAATGTTAGTAACTTTTGATTTCGGACCATCACGATTATACGAGGGCAACGCATGTTAAATTTCACCAGCATCCATGTCCCAGATAGAATTCGAACCCGCAACCTTGAAGACGCTGGCCTAATGCCTCAGACTACATGACTATCTCGGTCAGCTGTAAGGGGAGAAAAGTTGAACCATTAAAATCAGTTATTGAAATTTGCGATCAAGTTTCAATTAAGGAATTTTTCACATGACTAAATACAGCTGAATGATTTTGTGCATTAGTGGATGAAACTCTTAATATCATCTTCATGGGAAAACGTTGTTGTTAATCATGAAAATATGATATCTTCTTCGAAAGTCTTTTATTCACGTGACTCAGTAACAATCTGGAAAATCTTCCCTGAACGTGGTGTTGGCCGGAAAGTTGTGAAGAAACAATATCGGGATTCAGCGAAAACAATTTTCAAATCTGATAAAATTTTGTGTTAATTACGAGATCTTATTTTATTAAGAATATGATGGAGGTAGCAATTTGCTGGGAAATTAAAAATAAAAATTATCTGGTGTAGTAACAAGTAATCAATCCATTATTTTTGGATGACATTGAAGGCTTTAATGATTCGATTTAGGTCACATATGCGCCGTTTTGTTCGATAACGTGTTGCCATTTGGAAGGTAATATCATGATGCCTCTCTCATGCCCTTGTCCCTATTGGCAAAAAATTGAGACAGTCGATTTTCACAAGCCTGTCTTGACGCGAATTTTTCACCAGCAAACGTGTTCGCCATGGACAGGAACAGATGGTAATCACTCGGTGCCAGGTCCGGACTATAAGGTGGATGCATAAGAACCTCCCAACCAAGCTCCCGGAGCTTCTGGCGAGTCACTATCGATGTGTGTGGCCTGGCGTTGTCCTGGTGGAACACAATGTCTCTCCTATTGGCCAAAGCTGGGCGCTTCTGGGCGATTGCTGCCTTCAGACGGTCCAATTGTTGACAGTATAGTTCCGAGTTAAGGGTTTGGCCGTAGGGGAGCAGCTCATAGTAGATAATTCCCTGCCAATCCCACCAAACACACAGCAAAACCTTCCTGGCCGTCAATCCTGGCTTGGGCACTGTTTGCGCCGGCGCACCGCGCTTCGACCACGACCGTTTTCGCGTGACGTTGTCGTAAGTGATCCACTTTTCATCACCACTCACCAACCGCTTCAGAAATGGGTCGCTTTTGTTGCGATTCAGCAGCGATTCGCAGATGGAAATTCGGTCCATGAGGTTTTTTCGCGTTGACTCGTGTGGCACCCATACATCAAGCTGCTTTGTGTATCCAGCCTTATGCAAATGGTTGCACACGGTTTTTGTGCAATGTTTAGCTCTTGGGCAATCGAAACAGTGCTTACATGACGGTCGGACGCGACAATGTCCATGATTTTATCGACATTTTGGACACGTGGCCTTCCAGTGCGTCGTACATCTTTGACGTCAAAATTACCGGAACGGAATCGACGAAACCAAAATTGCGCGTGATTGGCTGTTACAGTATCAGAACCATAAACACTATTCACATTTGCAGCCGACTGGCTTGCGTTTTCGCCTTTATCGAAGAAAAACTGTAAAATATAGCGTATTTTCTCTTTGCTAGTGTCCATTTTGACGCGCGCTCACACAATACTGAGTCAACTCATCACAACTATTTGAACAGTGTTTGTAGTACGCAATCTCATCGTTTGAACGCCATCTCGTTGAAGCCGTCGCGAGATACAGATCACTGAAGCCATCTATTGGCAAAATAATGGATTACATTTTACTACACCAGATATATTCAAGACATACTGTAACAGTACTCTGCTGCAACACACTCGCTCAATGTGGGAGTATTTAACACCAATCATATTCGACTGATATCGAATTATTTAGGATCAATTGGAACACATATTTTATGGCAGCTTACGGAAAATGCATATCTGTGTGATTATGGAGAGTGCAAATGTTTCATCTGTAAGCTAGCATAAAAATTGTTGAAATATGAGAAGACGGATATAAAAGTATAACGCAATCCATGATTTTAAAGAATTTACCTAATTCGTGTTCGAAGTAATTATCCAAATTTCTTTATTTAACAATTTCACAAGCTCAGACTTAAGGCATGCAATGAATTTAATAAATTTACAATTTATTTGCTATTTTTATTCGATCAAATTAAGTATTTCGCTACGATTAACTGTTGTACATATTCTTACAAAAGGAACACCTTCACTTATAAAAGCTGTGAATAATGCCAAAGACGCTGTTATAACTTTTGAAAGAGCTAAAGTAAATTGTCGGAAGGAATACAAAGCAAGTCGCAGTAATTTAAGTTTGGAAGAATCTATCAACATATTTACAAAAATCCAGAAAATGAAGTCTAATTACAGTAGTAGACATGCTCTCTCACGCATGTATCCCGAATTTTTCTGAGGATTTTCACGGATTTGGGATAGGTTCAAAGAGGATCTGGATATGAAATTAGATAAAAAAAAAAAAAATACAACGTCTTTTAAAATTACACCAACAAACTTCTGGTGGTGATTCCTCACATCAAACTAAGACAAAAGTTCCTCAGATACATTTTGGAAATGTGTATAGTTTCAAAGCTAGAGGGTCCCGAAAACTTAGGAAAATGAACTTCAGAACTTCATATATCTAACATCACGAAGTGGCATAGTTCTGTGAAAGACTTTAAATTTGCACTATCCAAAAATGCATATTTCAATATTTCGCAATGGGCACCCAAAGGAATTAGGGAATTCCCAGAAATTCTCTGAAGTGAAGGGTCACAATGTGCATGAATAGAACTGTTTTTATCAGGAAACATAATTCCCTTGCACGAAGTCGATATATCAAGTAGATTCCATACATCGAACGATTTTCTAAATAAGATGCGTAGTTGGATAACAAGTAGGAATAAGAATTGCATAATATCATGGAATGTTTCATTTATTTGTTATCAAAGAGAATGAATATTATTGCCCGATTGGATGCTGGGGATGGCGTGTGTCATCTTTACTCACACGGGAAGTCTAATTCATGCTTATTTCGACCTACCTCCATTCAGAAATATTGTGGAATCCACTACTTCCTTTAAGGAATCCGTTGCGTGCCCATTGCTGAATTTTGAAATCTTCATTTTCAAATAGAGTAGGTTTAAAATCTCTGAGGGTACCACGATGTATCATCTCTATTGTTCGTGGTGTTAGAAATATGAAAATCTAAGGTTCATTTCCCACGTTTTTGGCACCCTGTAGCTTCGAAACTATGCACATTTCGAAAATTTAACAGAGAAACTTTCGTTTTATTTTGATGTAAGGAATCACCTCCAGAAGTTTGTCGATGTGATTTTAAAACACGCTGTATATAATTACGCCTAAAATTATGCTAAGTTTACAAATAAATCTGAATTTGAGAGAGGTCCGCACCCTCTAAACTCTGCTTGGATACGTCACTGAGCTGTATGAAAGAATCAACTTCCTAAATCAGCTATCAGAAATTATAGTATATTCCAAAAGTGTTAGGCCTATTTGAGGCTTTAAAACGAAGAAACTGAACACGAAAACAAAACTCCCACAGTTAGCAGAATTTTGAATTTTTTTGTATACAAAATATTCTTCACTAATTGCAACTTTCGAAAAAGAAACTAATAAAAATGCAATGGGAGTATATCAGGTTTCCAAACTTTTTAAAGGTGCTTCAGATTTTGTACAACCTGCATCCACATCTACGTCAAAGATATTTTATACTCTGAAACGAATAAATACGTATAACTTTGAAAAATTCAAACTTTCAAATGTGGTTGAACAGACTGGTAGTTTTACAAAAGAAAACTGGCATCAAGGTGAGCGTATGCGCATCAGTAAAATGTTGGTCGAGAAACTCTTATTCTTGACAAAATTCAACCTGATATATGGCTAAATTTGTATTAGAATAATTGAACTAAGCAAACTATGCATGTATAATATATTCATGCACTTAATACCTTTCCGCACAATGATTGTGCTGTTCTAAAACTATAGGAAAAAAACCTGAAATATATTATTTTTTAAAGAAATTTGTTGTGTTGGGTTGCATAACTGCCAAGGATGTGATTGTCTAGATATCCCCTCCCTCGAGAAATCCGTATCTACGCTACTGGGCGCAAAAGTGCTGTTTACGAAAAGAGTTGTTAACTCAAAGTGCTGTGCCGTACCGGAAGTGTTTCCATGTGGGCTCCGTAGAGAGGTTCCACGGGAAATGGTTCTGAATAAAAATCTTGCGTGAAAATGCGCCATTTGATTACATTGCTTTCTGTATACACGATATCGCATATCGTTACGCCATCTCATCAAATTTGTCGCGTGAAAATGGTCAATTTAAATTTATTGATTTGTAGCTTATTCAATGTCGAATATAATCCCGATGTTGTGGTTCTACACATCATTACGTATGAAAACAGACACTTTTGATCCTCACCCCTGTTACTGCCATACACACAGGAAGAGCAGTCTCGTTTTCACATAAACATACATCGTATTAACAACGCCTATCACTTAGGAAGGCAAGTTACATGAGAAAGGAAACACTTACAGTATCTAATTATCTGATCCAATTTCTTCGTGGAAAAGTACTGTCTTATTTTGATATGAGGTTACTGCTCTTTCCTTTGGTGGATTACTTGAGACAACGCGACAGACGCGTCCCTTGCCAAGTTGGTGTATTTTTACATCAAATACCAAGTGCATGCTGGTACCAAGGTCATAACAAAAAGGGAATGTGTTTCCTGCCTGCCTATGTAATTGTAATTCCACACAACTTGAAACAGTGTCTCCCCCATCCCACCCTGCAAGTCCTAATTACATAGTCACACACATACACAACATTGTGTTCGTGATCGTGTGTGAGAAGGGACTCACTGCGGTGGGGGGAGCATGACCTTGGAAAGTGATTGGAGGAGTTAGGAACAAGCCTCCGAAACGTTGACAGTAAATTTGCAGTGTAGACAACTGCGGTCTCTAATTGTAATATGCAGTATCATAATAGTAAGGCAGAATTTGACCCTCGGGAAGAATACAAATCAGTATTATGATAATACTTTTAATGTTAGTCGTTTCCTGTCCCAGTTAGTTAGAAATCACTTTGGAAGACCCCCAAGTCCCAACTATCTAGGCACTTCTTTGATTGCAGTTGGTCTGCCCCACATAGCAATTTTGAGCTGACTCAAAAATGAATGAAGATTCTTTTGACAAGCGGGAGTGTGGGGCAACTTGCTTGCAAGATTAGCAACTCAAGCCAAAAAGATTGAATTTAGCAGTCTAGCTTTCAAGAACAACGTTCACAATAATTACCTTGACATGTCAAGAAAAAAAAATAATGTGCTTCTTCAAAAATACATTTTAAACGTTGACCTGGGCTAGAATTGAACCGAGAACCACTTGCACATCTATCCGATGGTGTAGTCTCTGCACCACGGAACCATTCCTCCTAGTTCGCTTTGTAAGTGTTATTTATACTTCGTGGATCAGCAGATCCCAATCAATGACTATAGAAAAAAGGGTGGGAGTTGACGAGATCAGCTTACGGCGAAATAGTTCTGCCACGTGATGCGACTTTATTGCACTGAGACGACAACAGGAGCGCAGGGAAACGAAATTCATTTTTCGAGTTTGATACTCTTTCTTTCATTACGTTAGTTATGACAACTACGACAGTTATGTTCTTCCAACAAGTTTATTCCATGCTTGTTAATTAAGTTCAATACAACATCAAGTTTACCCAGCTCAAAGCAAGTGATTGATAATCTTGTTGCAAATTGGCATACTATCTCCTTTTCATAACTTTAGTTTTCTATATTAGGTTACAAAAACTAAGTTGTAACTCACAGTAACACCAAAATGAAAATAAGTAGAGAAAATAACTGACTGCTCTTAACTTTTTCAGACCAAGCGTTTGGAAAAGTTCGGATGTGGATCCGAATTAAAGAACCGGATTTCAGAACGGTTCGGAATGTAAAGGTTAGTGATGCGAGGCTACAGCCTCTACTTACGGTATTTTTCACAACATGCATTCTAGCCCCTAAACGAAAGTAGGAAGAAAGGAACTAAGATCCTGCTCTTTGCAATTTTACCAACACCGAAGTAGAGTAACTTCCTTCTCTTAACAATAGGAAACTTACGGACACGACAAGATCACAAGCAGAAAATGCTATTTCTCTTCTAATAATAATTATATTTATTGATAAAACTTTATTTTATATATA
>JAGDQP010005321.1:43124-79073 GCA_022664845.1 Lepisma saccharinum
TCTAGCTATGTGACCGGCCCATCTCCACTTCATCTTCTTCGCAGTCTTGACTACATCCTCTACCTTTGTTTGTGTGCGAATCCATTAATTTGTCTTTCTGTCCCTTCTGGTTATTCCTAGCATGCATCTCTCCATTGCTCTTTGTGTGACTCTCAATCTTTGAGTCGTTTGCGCATTCAATGTTCAAGTTTCACAGCCGTACATCATCACAGGTAAGACACATTGATTATAAGCTTTACGCTTCAGACACTTTGGTAGTTTGCTTTTGAAAATAACGTGTAGTCTTCCAAACGAACTCCACGCCATTTTACATCTTCTATTTATTTTATCAGTCAACTTAACATTCGATGTTTTGAGGTGACCTAGGTAAACATACTCATCAACTATGCCTATTGTCTCTCCGTTAATCTTTACTTCCTTCTTTGCAGCATGTTAATTGTACATTCCTTTTATTTTATTTAAGTTCATTTTAAGGCCTATTTTCGAACTCTCGTTAGTCAGTTCTTCCATTCTGGTTTGTAGTTCTTCTGCACTTGAAGCAAACAGGACTATATCATCAGCGAACCGTAGGTGATGAAGATATTCGCCATTAATTTTAATTCCAACTTCATCCCAGTTTAAATTTTGGAACACTCTCTCCAGGACCGCAGAAAACAGTTTTGGAGAAATTGAATCTCCTTGCCTTACCCCCTTTCCAGCTATAAATTTTTCACTTTCTTGATGTAGTCTAATGACAGATGTGGCAGTAAAGTAAATGTTTCGCAGTAACTTGATGCATGCACTTTCGATGTTCAAGTGATTTAAGTACTGCTGCCAAGGAGACCAAATCGAAAGCTTTTTCAAAATCTATGAATCCCAAACATAGTGGAAGTTCATATTCATTAGTCTTTTCCCTAACTTCATTCAATGTTTCTATGTGGTCCATTATACTAAATCCACGACGAAATCCAGCTTGTTCCCTTCCCTGGTTAAAATCCAAGTCCCGTTCAATACGATTCAAAATAACTTTGGTGAACATTTTGTAAAGAACTGACAGTAAACTAATTAGTCTGTAGTTTTTCCACGCGTTCTTTGTCCCTTTTCATGAATAACAAAATGATAACAGCGTTATTCCAACTTGAGTGCATTTCTCTCTTCCTCAGGCACATCGAGAATAATTTAACAAGTTCCTCTTTCATTTTTTCACCTCCCCATTTAAACATCTCTGCTGTGAGTCCATCTTCTCCTGGGGACTTTCCGTTCTTCATCCCTCGAAGTACTTTATCCACTTCTTCTTTCATTACGTCTGGGACTTCTACATCATTTTCTTCAGAATCTTTATTTCCTAGTTCTTCCTCGGAGTAGTACAATTCTGTGTAGAAATTTTCAAATAAGTTTATAATTTTTTCCTTATTTCTAGTTACGGTCCCGTCTGGTCTCTTAACTGCAGTTATTTACTTTTTCCCTATCATGAGCTGTTGTTTGGCTTTCTTCAGGCTCTTGTTTTCCTCGATTGTATTTCTAACAAGATTTTCGTTATATCTTCGTACATCCTCTCTTATTTTCTTTCTTACGGTTTTATTTAGTTCTATGTACTCAATCCTCTTTATGCAATTTTCCTCTTCTTTCATTTCCCTTCTATTCATCATCAAGAGTTTAGTTTCTTCTGAGATTTTGCTCTCTTTTTTCTTTCTGATACCTGCTATTTTCTTTACTGTCTCTCTTATTATCGCAACTAGTATTTTACTTCTGCTATCGATGTCATCTTCATTCTCTAACTCTTCCAAGGCGCTGAATCTGTTGCTTAATTCTATCTCGAATGTCTGTCTGTGTTTTCCTAGATTTTCCAGATCTACAAGTTTTCCTCTGATAAGCTTCATTCTCTTAAGTCTAGTATTTAGTTTCAGCTTACATCTCACCATCCTATGATCACTCGAGACTTTGAAACTGTTCAGAACAGACACATCTTGCAGAATTCCCCTGTTATTCGATAGAACGTAGTCTATTTCGTTTTGGTCCCATTTGGGCCTTTCCATGTTCACTTCCTCTGGGACGGTTTCTTGAAAAATGTATTGGAAATCAACAGTCTGTTGGCTTCTGAGAATTCCACTAACTTCTCTCCTCCCTTGTTTCTTTTGCCAAATCCAAAGTTTTCCGCTTTCATGTCACTGCTCTGCTTGGTTCCTACTTTTGCACATATATATATGAGCCAGTCTAGTAACTTTTGACTTGGGCCCGTCACGATTCGCCCATTTACAGCCAGTTAAAATCGTCACCCATGCCTCTTCCGGGACTCGAACCCGGGACCTTCGAGCCGCTGGCCTAACTCCTCAGACCGCACAGCTACCCAGCCGGCATTGTATTCATTGACTTCAGGCATCTATGGCTCAAGCCGAAATGGGGAAGGTCAATGGCCAGTAGTAAGCCAGCGCCTAAGTTAAAAGTACAAAGCTGTCATTTGCCAGGTGTGACTGAGGAAATGCCCTGGTCAAATCTCAGTCAGGTTGTTCGGCTCTTGGTATCGAACCCTTGACCTCCCGAAGCAAACACACTACCAACTGAGCCACATGCGCTTGGTACTCATAGTTTATTAGATCCGGTATGTCACAAAAAAATGAAGAATAGTAGCTACAATTAATTTATAGTAATAAATCCTTCAGAAAATACGTTTACCACCAGTCCTCCTTTTTTAATATTTTTTGGCGGAACTAAAAATATTTTGTCTTTTTTAAATATTTATTTCCGTCTGCCTGTCCGTCTCTAACGTAAGTTACTGAAGATAGAGTCTCAATAAATACAGATAGTGAGAAACTGATTTCAGATTTAGGCTTAAGTGCATTTCTCCATTTGTCGGGCCTTCTTTAATCCGATGACTCCTAAAATGAGAGGACAATTTTTATTTGTTTAGCTTGCTTTTTGTTTTTAAGAATTCAAGTTAGTGACCCAAGTAAAGCAGATACCTAGAAACTCATTTCAGATTCAACGACCTCGATTTATTGGGCCGTTTCCGGTCTGGTGGCTTAAACCGTCACGTCACTTTAATTTAGGTAGCTTTCCACACTAGCGCCTCCACTTAAAACATGTAAGGCAGAACCCAGTGTATATAAGCTACGTCAGACTTCAGCAGCGAACATCCTATTTGGATTATCAATATCCTGTTGGAAAAATTGCAGCGGGACGTTTGCATTTGGAAGAGTGAAAAGCCCGCGCTGGACTCCCTAAAGAGAAATCTATAAACAAACAACAAGACTCCAAAAAGCGAGACTCCCTATTCTCAAAAGGTAGCAACACCAATAAGACGCAACAGGAGAGAAACCTCTATCGCTTTCCTAGGTCCTAGTAGTTTCTGAGTTAAAAATTGTCACCCCCTCGTATCTCGGGATCTGTAATCTGGATTATCTATATGGGTTTCTATGGACTAATCTTGCCAAGATCGTAACAATGACGCCTCAAATATATTTACAGCTCTCGTAGTTCCCGAATTGAAAGTTGCTCCCCGAAACTCGGGACCTACCCTTGCAATCTGGATGGCAAGATGTACGGCAATTATACGGGTGATGGCAATTATACGGGTTTGAACTCGTCTCGGCGAGACCTTTATAACGACACCTCAACCACATTTCTATCCCTAATAGTTCCTGAGTTGAAAATTGTCCCTCGAACTTGGAACCGGCTCATGTTCTCTGAATTATCTATATGGGTTCGAACTCGTCTCGCCAAGAGCTATCCAACGACACCACAACCACCATCCTAGCCTTTGTTCCTAAGCTAGAAATTTCACCCATTCTGACACCACCTCTACAACGGGTTTGAACTCGACAAGACCTTTCCAAAGATACCTCAACCACCTTGTTAGCCTTAGTAGTTCCTTAGTTGAAAGTTGTCTGCAGACGGACAGAGCGGTTGTATAAGGCTTCACAGCAGGAATGTGCTGGAGGGACTAGCAATACTTTGTTAAATATACTATACAATTACTATGTCATAACATAATCTAAAGTAATATATTCACAGTGTTTATTCTTATGTGTCACCATGTGGGGGAAGTGTTGGGTTGGGTGTATATTTGGTGGTTGTATTTGTGCGGTTTATGACTTCTGAAAGAGCTTACAAGCCACTTGTTAAATTATTTGGAACACAGCCCTGCTGCTAAAAAGTGGAGAGATTTGAGCTAAATTACCTCCTTTTATCTGGTTACCATGATTAATTTTATGACCCTAAAGCTGGCAGATGCTTTTCACTCGGTTAGCTTTCTCCGCTACAAAATATACTTATTGGTGTGGTTTCTAATCTTTGATAATGATTCCGAACTGATTGCACATTTCTTTCTAATGCAAATTCTATTTGAATCTCAATTCATTTATGGTCTTTCGGCATCTCACACTCAGTCCAAGATAGGATGGGGGAGAGGATGTTGGAAGGTAGTCCGACAGGGTCCAGTTTGTTGATATCATCCCGGTATTTGCCTGGTGTGCCAGGAAAAATTTCAATGAGAACGGGGTTGCAGCAGCCGGGATCGTTCCCAGGACCTTCCGATTGCTAAGTTACAGTATATGTTAAATAAAAATCACCTCAACAAGAGGGCTTCAATTAAGGGTCTGGCCGCTACTTTCCATCCATTCTACCGAAAAAAATATCGCCGAGGGACGTCATCTCAAATAGACTCAAACAAAAATTTGCCAGTTCTGCCCGTGATATAAAATAGTTTGTACTACCACAAAGTAAATACGTACCACGGAAATGCTGGAAATGAATCTTAATTCAAGGTCATTGCCGCATTTTCGCCTATTCTTGATTCACAAGCTATAATCATTAGTAGCAGACTGACGGCAAAATCTTTAAGGTGTCGTTGTCGTAACGAATTATTTGTAAAAATAAATCCCCGGCAATGAGAAGTTACATTGTAAGTAAGTTGTGTTTATATCCTGTTACCATTCGTTTTTGAATTAATACAAAATTTGCATTAGTTAAATTGTCTTTTGAGGCCAGGATTACGTGATGTACCATTCAAGTTTTTTTTTTCTCTCTAGATTCTATAGACCAGGAAAGTTGTGAGTTCCTGACATCGCACAGCGCATGTTCCAGTATGGTAGATGGCAGCACTGAAGAAAAAGAAGGCGGGTACTTACTCCCACTTGACGTAACGCAAGCTAGTCTGTCTGCTGTGGTGACAGGATTTGGTTAGATAGCTCCGGAATTCTCCAGCAGCGAGGTGAAACAGCGAGTTAGGACTTAATATACAGTAAGTAAAAATACCTTCCTTTTGATTACATTATTTAAGTTTGTTCATACGAAATATTTTCAACAATTTTTCAGATAGTTTTTTTTTTATTATGCTAATAACTTTTGTCTTTTTTAAAAAAAAAAATTTTTCACGACATGGAATGTCTGCATACCATACTTCAGATATCGTTCAAAGTAATTTCATTTAAAAACAGTTTAATCTATATGCATCGATTTGTATAATTCGCGTTTTCCAAGCAACACATACGTGTAGTGACTTTAAAAAAAGATCAAATTGGGTATTTTGTTTGCAGTAGTAGAATGCCAAAGTTTCGAGTATTGATTATGTAGAATTATTTGAATCTGTTGCACTCTAGGGTTGTTTTTATTTTTATCTTGTTATAATATTTGTGTACCTGATAGCCAGAACTGCGTAAGTCCAATTTTGGCTAAAACTTTAATGCATTTGTGTAAAGTATTCTGAAGGCCTCATATAATGGTTGCATGATTTTTTTGTTGTAAACACGTTTGCCGGCCGGGTGGCCGTGAGGTCTACGGCGGTAGGCCAACGGCTCGAAGGTCCCGGGTTCAAGTCCCGGCATGGTGTGGGTTTTAACTAGGTGTAAAGAGCCGAATCGTGACGGGCCGAAGTCCAAGGTTACTAGAATAGCCCATATAAAATCAAGTTTTCCAAAGTTTTTTACGTTACATTATGTAGAAATGTAAGTATGTAGTTTGTCAATTTAGTTTCCATGTGAACGGAACTATGATTTTGTTTCTGCAAAACTAATTGACTTGCCGTTCTGACTCTCTGGTACAGATTTCTCCTTTATCTTACGATCCGATAGTTCCATGAGAACTGACACGCCAGTCTAGCATGGCGTTCAGGTATCCGATTCAAATCCCGACTGGGATATCGAAGTTTTAAGATTTCTTAAAAGCTTAGACTGGCTGATCTAAAAATTCAGTGGATTGGTTCCAGCAGATACACATTCGCAAAAGTGCAGGAAACCTCGTGCTAAAATATCGGAAATGGAAGTGGGAATTGAACTGTCTGTTACCACCATCGAGCTCTACGTAAACTATGCTGGAGTAACTACTTAGTGTTGAAAGGTAGACGCCAGAGAAAATATTTAAGCTCGTTTGTCCACTTCCAGTCTAATCTGATGTGGACCAAATTTTCAGTTCTGTTTTATACGCTTGATATCGCTGTGGTAGTTTTTTTTTTTTTTAAGTCTTAATTCGTGATATATTCATGTAAGAGTATATCCTACTCTGCATAAATAGAAGATACTGCAAATAATGTTTACGTTTTTTGCAAGAATTAAGACATACATTAAAATACGGTTCACACAGCGATATCAAGCGTAAAAAAACGGAGTTAAATCGAAAATTTGGTCCATATTGGTTTAGACTGGAAGTGGACAAACGAGATTGTTTCCTCCGCTCCCTAGCTTCACATATTCATGAAATTTTCAATGGCTACAGTCAGTCCAGTATCTTATTGGTGGGGGTCGATGGTTACCACTGATCTCAAATTCTGCAAAGCCCAATGTGTAATTTGTTCATAATCTATTCGAAAACTTACATTGAGTTTCTCTCCCGCGCCCTCATTCCTAAGTTTAAATAGTATTTCTAAATTTGATGCAGAAATTCCTAGTAGGCCTAATTTAATTTTCTCAAACTATTGATTGTAGCGCTTTTGCCTCCAAACGAGCACATGATCAATCTTCAGGTCGAACTTCCTTCCACGAGCGCTTTTTTCCGAAGATTTGATAACCAGAGCTTGAAATAGACATCCTGACTCAACGGAACGAAACAAAGGATTAGGGAGTACGTGTAACTACGTCCTTGACGAAACCTTGAACATGCTCCTTTTCTCTCTTCGATTAGTGACGAGACTAAAAAGTTTCATTCACGCACCGGAACTTCGTGCTTTCTCAGTTTCTTTTCGGACCCTATCATGCACGCATTCAGAATTTGGTTTTGGTAGTTTCGCGGGCTGGGGGGGTTTCAAGGTATGTTTGGGCGTGGAACGTATATTAAATATACGCCGGAGTTTATACGAAATTTCCATAAAACAGTTTGTGGGGGGTGTCCGCACTCCTCTAAATACGCCCCTGGACCCTATGAATAACTTAATTTGTGGTAGCTTGAGTTTCTGTTGGTATAATGGTGCGCATTTATAATTTAAATTATACGTCTGTGGATTTAGTGAAGGTAGAAAAGGCCAGGGTTGTAGTCTCATTTGCCTTGTGCGACCGTGGAAAATCTCCGGGGAAAACGTCACGATGATCGGCCGCTGGGATCAGTCCCAGGACGACCTGAATGCTAAGCCGACGCACTACCCCTGAGGCACAGGAAAGGTAATTTTTAAAAACTTGTGCTGAAATCTTTCCTCTTAGTTTAAAGTAAAAAATGATTATCAAAGGTTTTATTTCGAATAATTCTGCCCACTTAAAGGTTAGCAGGTTCTTTCTGAGTATGTGGTCAGATTCAAGTTGCGGGGAGGGAAAGGAGTGTTTGTTAAACGGAACAGTTGTACGCCCGCTTTACCCATAACTGTTCTATTCAGTGGATGTAACATAATTCAACAAACTATCTTGGACTAATGATAGTACTTCAAAAGATAAGTAAAAAAGTCTGAGATGAAATTCTGCTTCTTCCAAAAGTTTGCGAATATTCTTTCGGTCTTTCCTTTCTTTTATACTCACGGACCGGCAAATTATAGGGAAAAAGTTAAAGGACCGGGAATATACCAGCAAGTTTGATGTTCAAAAGATGACAGTACATCAGATTTTCTGTTTTTTTTAAAGGAAATTTAAACTTTAATCTTAATATTGACTGTCTAAATATACAAAATAAGGTTTATAAATTTAGTAATTTGCCAAGGAACAGTTAAATTTGCTGACCGGCACCGATCTGCCAGTTTAAAACTATTTTTCTGTACCGGTAATTCAGTTCTAGTTTTGACTGTCCAGCTTAACGGTCATAATTCGCTAGTTATGTATCTCGGCTAACATTTAGTTCTTTAACGCTTTAAATTTCGTCAGTGATTGTCAGCGGGGGTCACCCCCTCCAAATTCTCGAACCTCCCCTAACTACAATTTTTGGTCAAAATTAAACTGCAAAACTCCACTTACACCCTCCCAATGTTGACTTTTTTACATCCCCCCCCCCCAACTGAGTCTTGGCGGAATCCCTGATAACTACCATCGTCTACTTTCCAAACTCGTATTAGTGTCCTTAGTTTCTCTATAATTTTGAAAAATAAGTGAAAATGAGCGTTAAGATCGGTGCTAACTGCTAGTAATCCCTAGTAGCCTATTGTAGCAACTTTGGAACGCAGTTATTTCCAGACAGTTGTGAGCGTGTCAGGACGGGGAAATTGTAATGTCAATCTTTTTTTAAAAATTATTTTTTCCTTGTAACCACGGAGCAGGAAACTTCCTTTGAAATGAGGAAACTGGTACAGACTGGTGCTGCCTGTCGATTGGTTGATTCATTGTAGTCTACACCTATGTAGAAAATTGGTTCTCAGTTCAGAAGAAAAAAAAAAACTTGGATTTTCCCACTGCTGTTGCACTCTGTGAAGTAACCAATTTGCAGGGCTTCACTTCCAGTATCTAATGGTGTTTCAAGGACACACTGGCTGACTCACTCAAGCAAAAACTTTTTCCTGCATTTGAGTTGCGTTAACCCAGCGTTTCTAAACCTTTTTCATCCTGCGACCCCGTGCCTTCTATCCGGCGACCCATAATTTTGTGTAATATTGCTTTTCATTTTAACAGTTTATTTCCTGTATTTATATCCTAAGTATATTATCGAAAACTATTCAGCAAACTACATTATCTTCAGTAATTATTATAAACAGTAAGCAAAATAAAATACTTTCTTCGAAATTTATTAGTTTTAACCTACAAACTGTTTTTTTCACCTTCCGTCGCGACCCCCTTGCACACATCCCGCGCCCCCAGGTTGAGAAACTCCGCGTTAACCTTTGGGAATATCTATTTTGACTCTCAATAAAATTTCTATAATTGACATTCTTCCGCTCACCATTCATGGTACTGTTTTCTCAAGTTGTTTTGTTGGTATTGTAGGGAACTTAGGATAGTCAATGTGATGACTCAAACTTTCGATAAACATTGGATGCAGAGCTGAAACCGGGACTTTTGGTGACCTTTCTGGGAAATTTCCTTTGGTGGGAATTTGAGACTTATTTTTGCATGCTTTGGGGGTAACCTCTCTGGTCCTGGTTCCCTGAAGAAAAAAAAAATCAAACTGAAAATCTCAGCTACTTGTAATCATGGGCAGATTTAGGACCCTGGGGGAGGCAGTTACTTTAAAAGCTATCGTTTAGAATTAAGCAGTCATGATCATTCTGAAATGATGGGGGGGGGGGCAATGCCCTCCATAAATCCGCCCATGGTTGTAGGCTACTTTAACAGTATGTAACTACTTCTACGCTTTCTTTGTTCAATCTACATTTCGAAAGTTACTGATGAGGACGAAATGTTTGGAAATTTAATATATGTTCTGCCAACTTTCAGTACGAAATAGCTCATAACCAGCTACTAGGCAGTGATTCCGCCACTCCCTCCCTGTGAGGGTCACCCCCTCGAATCCTCGAGGACATCCTTTCAACTTTAACATTAGTCAGAAACCTATAGAAACCATGCAGAACTCTACTTAACTCCCAATTTTGACTTTACACCTCCCAAACTGAAAATCGTGGCGTAATCCCTGCTACGAGGAACTGGGCGTGTTAGTGCGTGGGGAGTATACACAGTAAATCTATTCTTTCGAACTGCAAATTTTCAAAAATTTCTCATCTCCAAAGATATGCGGTATCTTCATAGCTTTATTGCTGAGAATGTCAAGGAGTGTGTAGTGGTGTGGTGCTGTAAGGGCTCGGACTGGGATATTCAGGTTCGAGTCTGTCACGGCACTCAATATTTGTTCCTCGTGAAAAAGGTAAGGCAAAATGAGAGCATGCAGATTGCATATTTTACATAAATTTAAATACGCCCTCCATCTGGCAGGCTTTTTTCCATTTCTATATTATGAATGTAATGTTGGATGTGATAACAAAATTACTGTAGTACCCAAATTTGAGCAACATTCCTATAAATCTTGAACAGTTCAAGACTGTTTTTACCATCAATGATTATTTGGAATCAATTTTTTGCCCAAATTCTTACTAGTAAATTTGCAAGATCTAACAATTCCGTAGGCAGTATTTAGGAAATTATTTTGATTTTTCAATTTTTCCTTTTTCAGATTCAAAGATGCCGATTGACCTGTACTATCTTCCTGGATCTGCTCCGTGCAGAGCAGTCATGCTTACAGCCAAAGTTCTCAACGTTGAGTTGAACTTGAAGATGACTGATCTGATGAAGGGAGAACACCTTACGCCCGAATTCATTAAGGTAATTGCTCTATTGTTACGTCAATGGCTTTTGCGAGAAATATTTAATCTTGGAATTAATTACTCTTACATACAAAAGGGGATACTTTTACCATTTTTTTACCTTACAAATTTACCGTAAACTGCTGGTTGTAGTTTCTGTAGCAAATAGGTGGTTTAGTACAGCTATGGACAAAATTGTCGCGTATCTTTCAAGAATTTCCAAATCCGCGAAGATCGCCTTTCGTGTGCGAAATCTTTTTTTTTTTTTTTAATTAGTTTCCATTGAATAACAAATTCACTCGGAAATATAAAAGTTGGCATTTTTTTTTTAAATTTTTTTCCTACGAATTTTGTAATTGTGCAGGTCTGTAAGCATTGGCGTAACTAGAACATTCTTCAGGTGGGGGGCGGGGGGAAGAGGTCAATGAGAAAGTTCAAAATTCGAGATGAGGTCTTCACTCGCCAGTAATTTCACATTTCGTCCTTTTTTTACCCAGTGTTAATTTGTTGTAATTTATGAAGGGGTGATCCTAGAACTAGTGGTTACTGGTAAGTTTCAACCTACTCAGTGGGGGCCATTCGGGGCAGAAACTTGGAAAATGAATGCGATTCGAAATATGCTATATGAAACCTGTGCAGGAAAGGAATGATCCCTTCACAATGACGTCATTGCAAGCTTAAACCTGTTATCCACCAGACAGGGAGATGCTGTGCTGCTCAGTACAATATAGCAGGTTTGTTTGCATGCTGGTAAACCTGCATTGCGCTCAGCGGTTGTTAAACATGTGGGGGGGTATCGTTTGATATTTAGAAAGTTGATGTGATGTTTAATAGTGCTGCATAAGATTTAAAATGATTCTTGAAACAATACTAGACTACTACGAAAACAAATAAAACATTAGTAGCTATAGGAGACATTAATATTGACTTTCTTAAAACTAATAGACAACTTACATTATTAAACTTCTATTATATGATGCGTCCATTAGTCAAAGTAGCCACTAGGGTGACACCAAACACAAAGTGCACTTTATCAAGTACTCGTAAATGCTAAAATATCAAATAACAGCATGGTAAATGTGTTAAGTACTGGATTCTCTGATCACTTCGCCCAAACTGTTAAAATACAAAACTCACTCTAGCAAACAAGCGTTACCAGCGGAAGTATTGAGCAATAAAAATTGCTAACCTTATTAGTAAGGAAACATGGGACCACTTGTATGAGGTAAATGTAAAGGAGTCCTGGAATGCCTTCCTGGGCCTTTTCAAATACTGTTTTAATCTAGCCTTCCCCGTAAAACAGTGCAAGAACAGTCTGTAAGCAAAAACCCTGGATTACTACAGGTACCAAACAATCAAGTAAAAAAAAAAAAAGTTACATAAGATTAAGAAACCCCTAAATAATACAGAAATATTCAACAGTTACTATAAAAAATATAATCTCGCATAAATAGGTAGCTACTCAAGGCAGCAAAGTGCATGCACAACGAACAAATATGAAACTCAGAAAACAAGCCAAAAACCATGTGGAGTTAAATGGGGACGTTATAAAGACAGACATCGAGCTTAAACACATGATTTCCATATTTACAAGGTTTCTTTTGGAAAGGTAACACCTATGATTTAGTTTGAAGTAGTGGTTAACTTGATAGCAATTTGGCTGTCACCGTACATTGTGAAATTTATTCACTTCGAAAATTTTTTCTAGTGTTGTCTTGTAAAAAATGTCTGATCAAAACTGGTATTCAGAAATTAGCGAGGACACCTTAAAGTAATTTCTGAGAAATAGAAATACTTTTTTTTTTTTTCCCAGATTGTCCCCGCGTGATCCAACATACCTTGAATATCTTATGTAATAAACTTCCAGGACAAACCATTGTCTCGTAATATTAACGAAGTAGCTTGCAAATGTTTGGTTCACTAACATTCATATGAGCATGAATCATTACTGTCTCAACAGCTATTCCTTAGAAAAGGAAATAAGGTCACTTGACTGGTGATAACAATGAATTGTTGTATTAAATATCAAAGTACTTTACTTTTGACATGACTAAGCAGAATTTTTCAGCGTAGGCCTACGTGCTGTAGTTGTGTAATAAAATTAGTACAACAAAGCCGTTGAACCTACAATTGACAGTTTCAAGGAAAAGAAATTTTCTTTCTTCCGCGTGTCCTTTCTCCGTATGTTTTCCCAAGTAGGAATTCTACCAGAACTGCGAAACCTAGAGTACCGGTATGTGGAAATGGAGCGAAGGGGAGTATTTCGGAATTGATCATATAAAATCTCCTAGTCAAGACTGGCGCTGCGAACGCGGCCCTACTTGAATGTTGAGACTGTTTGGCAAAACAGCACGTGAGCTACCGAGCCGCCCCGTTGGCGTAAAATTAGGGAGGTCGTGGGTTCGATCCCAGCGGCCGACCATCCTGAGGTTTTTCCTGTCACACCAGGCAAATAGCGGAATGACACCTTCAACATAGTTCCTGGCCGATACCTTTCAGAATTTGCCCCTCCTATCCCGGCCTGAGCCTTAGATGCCTAAAGGCCATAAATAAAATTCAAAATTTAACAATCTTACAACAAAAATATTTGAACGTTTCATATTTGTATGTGATTTTTATATTAAATTACACCTTACATTGATCAATTTAATTATCAATTGCTTGTATTTTACGTGTTTAACTTGAACTCGAATGCGAATTCCCATGTTTTTGCTTCACAAAATTATCTTGCGTGGCACATATAATACCAATCAGTAGACGGCTCGCTGTTTCCTGCCAAATTGAGAAACGAATGTTCAACCTGGCGCCGCGCTGAGAGTTAAAACCACGTATACTGTGGCGCCAGCTCTGACTAATGGAGGTTTTATAACTATGGAAGGGATGTATCTGCAGCGCAGAGAATGTGGGTCAGGGAAAATCAGTTTCAAAATTATCTTAGAGGCCTCAGTACCTATACTGCATGTCCCCCGCCCACCATATATTTTTAGATACTGGTCAAAGCGCAAGCAATAATGAAATTTTGGAAAGCTTCCCCAATGTGTAACAAAGGACTATCTTTACATTTGTTTATTTTAGCTGAGAAATTTGAGTACTTTGTTTTTAATTTTCTAGTTACAAAATATTTTTATATTTTGTATAGCAAACTAGTGTTCAAAAATCTAATATTGTACTCTGTAAAACCTGTAATAATTCGAAGTTGTTTCTTTATGGATAAAAGTTAAATATATTCGTAAGATTTTACACTGGAATTTACATATTGTAAGTATCACACATGTTGTAACCCCAGTAATTGACAATATTTAATCAAACGTGATTTTTAGTAAAATCTTACACAAAGGATAATTTAAGATCAAAGTATGAAAAAGTTGTATAGTGTATACTAATCTTCTACGTACATCTGTCATCCTATAATAATGCGTGTTATCAATTTTTTTTATTCCTTTTAACTTTTTTCTTATTTCTTCGTATTTTTGAGGGATATGTAGAAGAATGTATATATTATATCCTGTAAAACCTGTAATGACCGGAGTTGGCTGTTACGGGTACAAGGTAATAAATACCAGTAATGGCGTACGCGTATGACGTCAAACTTACAAGTTTCATGTTGTACATAAGCTGATAACTACACTCGGATGTACAGACACAAGAAAAATCCTCGACAAATGTCCCACAGAACAAGTTCTCGAAAGATCACCTCATTACTTTGGTATAGCCCTATACAATAAATTGCCACGCACACTTTAAGGACATAAATATATTTTGTCGTGAAGTTAACTTACTACACAATTGAGTACTTGCAACACTCAACTATAAGGGAAAATAAAACTGGTGATAATGAAAGTGAATGTATGTTACATAATGTCCAAGTGTTGCTACAAAAGTTAATTCTCTATGTATTTGTATTAGTTAAATTTTTATGTATTATGGACATGGTCTATACCATATGTGCAAATGAGTACAATGTATTGGTCTAAGAATGCAATAAGTCAATCAGTTGCGGATATCCTAATTTCTCAGCTGAAATAAGCATCAAAATGTCAGATAGTTCATTTGATAACACATTCACAAGTCTTACTGGTGTAGCTTTCTAAATTCTTTTTATTTAAGGCATAACCGAATTTTCAAAGGAAGATGTATAATTAATTGATTAATCAGTGTTTTTCGAATGTGTAGGCTAGACTTGTTATAAGAGGATAGTTATAAGCAGGATAATTTGATAAGTTAAATAAAATTAAAATGAAAGGATGTGGGATTAGCTAATTTTTCTAATTAACATAAAATCTTTGCGATTACTAAACGATAAATAGGTTGAAGTAACGAATATTGGTTAACTATAGGGAAATTCTACATATTAAATATTTTTTAAATATTGTAATTCCTCCTCGAGCCCATTCCTCGAAGTATGTTCTTAAAGAAGGCTTCAAAATGTGACTATCTTCCACTCACACTTTATCCTAAGAGTTATGACTTTGGAAACATTAAACCTGTTTAGTTTTCCCACCAGATTTAATTTGGAATGTAATCTAGCGACTAGATATATACTATACTAAAATTTAGTAAAATTATAAATTCTGAATTTGATGCATAGAAGGTTAAATATTTCCACTTAGTCTGTTAAGCCGTACGCAGGACATACTCCTACCTCAAAACTAGACTATTTAATGATTTAGTTGCACTCAAGGGTTGGCAGCTCTGTGGAAATAAATGTTTAAATATTGAAAAAAAAATTGTCTAATTAAAAAAAGAAACCTATCTTTGAAGTCAAAGAAAAATATAACCTAGTCACTAAAGCAAACTTAATTTTGAGAGCAGGTTTTTATTTTTCGCCATCGAATTGATTTTACGTAAGCAAATAAACCACAAAATCGAACACTGAAAGTGCCAGTTAATATTTTTCTCGTACTGGATACATTTACGTAAACTGACATGGCACAAGTAAATCTATCGATGCTTCAAACTGCTTTTTCGACCAAACTTGGTCGAGGAATTGAGTACATCAGGAAACTACCAGAAAACATGATTAAAAGTGCTTTCGTCCATGAAGACTGGTGCAGTGAGCAAAAGTTTTATTCTAAAGAAGAGTGTGGTCTGTCTGAAAACACGCGTTTATTTGTAAAATACTTGAAATTATCAACATACACATTGATACCAGATCAATTCTCTACCTTTTAGAGGGTGCATTTGTCATGACTGCCATCTTGATTTTTTTTTTTTTTTTTTTTTTAAATTTTAAACGACGGGGTTGAGATTTTTGCCGAAAAGTATTTGAGAAAGATGAGATGACGTTAGTACTGTATACGTAGTTGCTTGGAAAGTTCAAATGAGTTCTTGAAAAAGTGCAACAAATGGAAGACCCAATGCACAAATGAGTATTGGGGACTACTTAGTCAGTGCTTATTACTTGTGCAATTAGGTTTTTACTTGCACTGTTTCAGGAACAGTATTTCCAGACTTTTTACTTGACTACGCATACTTCTGTAACGTCTCCTCTCTAAAATTGTTACCGTAAAACTGACTTCAATCTGGGTTAGAATTTTACCAGAAACATTGTTACATGACCCCCTTCGAATTTTAAAGATAGAACAAGATTCAAGATGGCGGCCATGACAGTTACCTTCTAAAAGATAGCGCATTGATCCAGTATCTACTCATGTGTATTTTCCATATTTCAAGCATTTTACAAGTGAACTTGTTTTCAGACTTAAACATACTGTTGGTGTAGAAAAAAGGTTATAAATTTTTCTTCAGTCTTGGCTAGAATGTCAAAATATATGCACATGCAAATTTTAGCAACTCGGGCGCAATTACTTTGGGGAGATATCGATATAATAGCCAGATTCTTGAAATTCCTTTATATTCGTAGTGCTGAAGGAAATGGAAAGCAAATAAACTAGTATCGAGTACCGGGTGGAAGGCGCTAGCTGTTCTCCACGGCCGCAAACTTGAATTCCGCCATATTGAATCTCGATTGGTTGTCTTAAATAGGAAGGGGGGCGTGTAATAATCATTCTGGGCTAGTTTTACAGGAAAAAAGTTTCTGGAGTCAGTTTTGCCGTAAGTGTATTATTGTGAGATTATGGTATCTGACATTAGTATGGGCTAATTATGTAATAACCTGAAAACACCAATTTTGTTTTGAAATAATGAAGGAATTTTAAACTAAATACATACAAATGCATATCTAAATGGTAATATAATCAGGATCAATTTGTATGCATTTAATTTTTCATTATTTCAAAACAAAATAAGTGTTTTTGGGCTTACATAATTAGCCCATACTGATGTCAGATACCAGAATCTCTCAATAATACATTCACGGCAAAACTGACTTCAGACGTTTCCTGTAATTTTCTAGCCCAGAATGATATATTACATGACCCCCTTCCTATTTAAGATAACCAAACGAGATTCAAGATGGCGGCCGTGAAGAACAGTGCCTTCCACCCAGTACCCAATACTACGTATTTTTGATTTCCATTTCCTTCAGTATTTTACGAACATAAAGGGGTTTTCACACTTGTTCTTCACCCTTCAAAAACAAGAGAAAATTTGCATGTTCACATATTTTGGCATTCTAACCATGATGGAAGTTTTTGTTCTGCCCAATCAGTGTTTATCACACTTTAGAATCACTTTTGGCCACTGCGGCAGTCTTTATGGACAGAAGCACTTTTAATGTTTCCTGGTGCTTTCCTGATGTTTTAACTCCTACCAGGTGTGGTCGAAAAAGCAGTTTGAAGCATCGATAGGTTTACTTGTACTTCAATTTTCGGTAATGGGGTATAATACCGAACAATAGTGTGTAAAAACAGTCTAGAATTTTGGTGTAACAGTTGTTACTTCCCTTCAGGTACACCTAGCTGCGCCAAATTTGTCATAAACATTATTCGACAAAAATATTGTGAATTTTCCCGAACCTAAGCACTGCAGTTGTCAGATTCCATCCTATTTTATAGAAATTAATGCTTGCGTGGCGGACGGGATCCTTTGCCATTGTTAGTAGAATCTCAACTCCCCAAGTTGTTTAACTTGTAATCCTATTGGTGTTTAATTTTATGCTTTTATTAAAATACATGCAATAAACTTACATGCTTGTAATGCTTTTCCTTACAGATAAATCCACAGCACACGATCCCTACTATCGTTGATGATGGTTACTCATTGTGGGATAGGTAAGATTTCTCTCCAGTCTTTTAGATTATAAATTTATTTCTAAAATAAATGAAACTTCTCTAGATCTTGATCGGACAAAGTGGTATTTTCCGGAAAATATTTTTACTTTCTACTCATCTTAGCTGACAGCATAATTTTGTATTTGGTTGAAGAGGGAGGGACTTCATCGTTCACACCGATAGTATGTAAACTTCCTCTTGTGAATATTGTTTATTAGGAACTGTTTTATACGATGAACCTTTATAGTAAGGCAGTATAGGCCTACTACCTCCACGTGCACCCTCTGATCCTTCGGGCCCAATTTTTATTCCTTAGTCTAGATTTTTAGCGAGATTTCCAAAAGAACACCAGTTTTTCACAACTGGTGGGCAATTTTGGATCGAAAGTTTCGTCAAAGTATTTTTATATATTTAAAAAAAAAAAAAAAAAAAAAATGCTTAGCTCTATCTTGGCTCAAAGAAATAACTGCACTATAACCGTTCCCCCCCCCCCTCCTTAAATGGATTGGGGACTCGAAGTTGCTGAAAGTAGGTTTTAAGATATCAAAATATTTTAAACATGAATGTTTCTTCAAGGAAGTACTTCAGTGATTCCAAATTTAGAGCAAAAATGGAACTGCTTAAGGTCTGAAATGACCGCTATTTTGGAACAAAACTTGTCTAAATTTTAAGTGAAGACAAACTTAGACCATGCAGAACTTGCAAAGAAACTTTGGAGTCGACTATAGGTGGCGGTGGAGTGTACTTAACATACGTCTGTTCGTAAATGCTGGATCTAGTCCTACAAATGTCAGGCATCGCCCGTCAAACACCACGATGTGGGTACTTAGCTGCAAAAAGTGTACGGAGACTAGACTTTTGAAGGTAATATGAACGGCTTTGATATAAAACAGATTTTCAGACATTCCAGTCTAGCCAGACTGAACGAGATGTCACAGGTTGAAAAGTTGAACTGATGTCCGATGTAGTTATAGAACAATTGGAAGCTTTTTGATAGTTTTAAGCAAATAAATCTGAAAATTTGTTCGTAGACTAGTGTTGAACTAAAACCACAAACTGGATAGTAAAGTAGAAACAAGCCAAAGTACTGATAACAGGTTCCTTGCAAAGACTGTTCTTTCCATGCTTTGAAAAATTTTCTGGTCCCATGTTAATAGTAAATGAAAATTTTTGTCTGAAACTCATAACTTTCAAAGATGTGATCTTCCACATAATCTTCAGAACATGGAGATATCTTTAGCAGTGTTACGTACTGCAGTAAAGTTTTTAATCATTTAAAAGAAAACTCCGGAACTTCTGGAAAATTGATTATCGCTGGTCCAAAATCTAGAGGACCAAAGAATAAGTTTCGTCAAAAATAAAGCAAACCGAAGTTTTGTAAGAGTTGTGGGCATCAGAAGAAAAGAAATAAAGGTCAAATAGGAGATGGCAACTTCAGCTTCCTTTTACGAAAATGAAGTTTTCAACCTATCAGTGCCCAAGCAAGCTGTTTGTACCGAAGCTCCCGAAAAATCAAGGAAAAAATTTGTGAATGCAGATGAAAAGTGACACGAACTAGTGAATAGTTGATAGTGACATAATCTTTTTATTTTCGCAAGTTCTGAAAACAAACTTAATATTAACTGAGAGTAAAATGGTTTTCTGAGTATCAATAGATTTCAGAATAAAACTTCAAAGTATAAAGTATGAATAAAAAGAAAAGCCTGAAAACATTCAGCAAAAAATGGGTCATAACTTTGGTTTTTAACCACATTGGTTACTCCTTTGGTAGTTTAATATTTGCTGTATTTGGATCAATAAAATCCTTTTCTGAAGAGAACCATCCATTTTGTCTAGAAAATCTTTATACCCCATTTAACCATCCCCCCCCCCCAATCCCACAATTTGAGGGCACCATTATCTTGGGGTCAAGACAAGTAAGAGCATATTTTGAAGTCTCAGTTTTAAACACTCAGATATGGCAATGTTGTCTCCGGATATTCGACCGAATCTTACTCGGAGTCAGTGGTTCATAGCAGATATCGCAGCATGCAGTTAGAATATTTCTTAACACAAACTTCTGCCATCATTGAACATGTTATGAAATTTAGTTGAGATGTGGTTTTGCCTCAATCTGTATTCGTATCTGAAAGTTCCTGTAGTGGCATTGCGGCTCTGAGGAAAGGTAAATGCTGTACATTTGCAGTGTATGCAGCTCTTCAGAGCTGCTTAAGACGGGAGCACCGGAACAGGCTTTGAACTCGACTTACCTAGTATAGGGAAGTCGACGTGAGAATTTTTTTAAAATAGTACATTGCATGCAGACCAGTGAGATTTAGAGGAAGTACAGAAACTTGTTAAAATCCTGTGCAAATTTCTAGTAGTTTAAGATGGTTAGTTTCAAGCGTTAGTTAATGCTTTGAAGAATAGAACACCACCAAATAGATTTAAGTTTCTTCTCCTAGCTTGATCTTCCCTAATTGTACGGATTTAACTATTTGGAGGATTCTCTATTACTAATCTAATTCGGCTAGTTTAAAATTGTGTACAGCATTTTATCAATTGGATATTGATGGTATAGGAAAGAGGTGAACAGTAATGGTAATTTGGAAGGGTCTTAATGGTTTATGTAAAGGGTAATCGATGGTATTTAAAAGTTTTTTTTTTTTTTCAGCCATGCAATTTGCCAATACCTTGCGAATCAGTATGGCAAGGATGACTCCCTGTATCCAAAGGACCCAAAGAGCAGAGGAATAGTTGACCAAAGGTTGTTCTTCAATATTGGTGTACTTTACCAAAGATTCGCTGAAACCTATGTAAGTTTATTTCAAACTAGATAGAAATAATTATGAATAGTTTGTCGAAGTATTCATGAGGTTTGAAAGTGAGGAGTTACTCCACTTCGTAACGAAGTTGTTTGAAAATTTTAGCTTGTTTTCTCAATTTCTAATTATTCACCATGTTCGTTTTTCATACGAAGCATGAAACTGATCAAAATAGTGCAAGCAATCACTTTTGCTTCGTTGATGAACAATTGTTAGTTCGTTTGGGCTCAATTTGTTGCAAATTAAAAGAAAAAAGTGGGGAGGGGTGTTTGCTCAAATTCGCCGAAAACTTTAATTTCGAGACTAAATTTGTGCAGTTACTTTCTCAGGCACAAGCGAAGCACGAACGAATAACAAATTTAGTTTCAGAAAACTATTTTCGTCCAATTTCAGGGTGAATGCTGCCTTCTGAACTTAAGATTTTGGGACGAATTGAGCACTTGTTTGCATAAACTAACCACAAATGATTGCATTCATACGAATTCAGTTTCAATTGAAATCTTTAGATTTCTAGCATGACGCTGCTACCTAAGAAATTCCGGTTTTAAGATTTCCTTAAAAGGACAAGTGAAAATTTAAATTCAGGGTTTTACTTTGAAGGCTCATAATTTTGTTCACGGAGGTGTTCTGAGGATGATGTAACGTAGTGTAACAGTGAGCACGCAATTAGTTACAACGTAGTGTGAACAAGTCCGCAGTTTGTAAAGGTCTCTTAAATTCCAAACTAATGTTGATATGGGATTAGCGTAATTTCTCTTAACATCAGCTATTACAAATGAAGGAAAGTGGGTTTTCTATAAATTGAAAAATTAAAAATGTATGTTCAAGACAAACTAGAATTGCACCTCAATTTACGGTACGTACGTACATTGTAATGTGACTACGTGTAGGACAAAATTTGTATTTGCATTATGCAAGCTAATTCGTGTACAGTAGAACTGCGGTAATCCGACCTCCGATTATTCTGCTTTATATAATGTCCTTGTCGCATGTTAAGGTCTCTTGACCTTGAAACAGTTAGCTGGTGACAATTGACAATTTCCATTACGACAATTTTGTCTAAATGGGCTTGCATTGTAATGTAATCGTGTAATGGAGATACTGCATTGACTTCCATTGCAAATCACTTAATACATTCGTAATTTTTCATAATTAACAAATAATTTCATTGGGTTTTATTTATTTAATTTTGGTCCTCTGGTAATCCGACCTTGCTTTGCCTTCCGACCATACCCTCTTCCATAGGTGACTGATTAAAGGGGTTCTACTGTAGCTATATTACAAAGTAACAAGTAACTTATTCCTACACTTGCTGGTACGTTGTTTATATTTGATTGTAATCTTATTCAGGCATATTTTACGAAATAAACCTCATCCAAGATTCAGCTGAAATATTTGCAAAAGTGTGCAAAAATATTCAAGCTATTAACAATGTATAAAAGCAAAAACCATCGTAGACAAGTTTCATTTTGTTTCCACAATTACACACATACAAACTGTTGAATTTTTCATTTATGGGATCAAATGAAATATTACAGCTGCAATCGTAGGTTATCTTGGGATATTCACTAAAAGGAAAAAAAAAGTAACGATTGCCCGTCGTAACTGCCTCGAATAACGACTGCCCCTCGTATTGTAAAAATCTACCTTCATTGCAGTATTTCACGAGATAGACTATATGTAAATACCAGGGTGTCATATGTTCGTAGCGTTGGGTGGCCCCGCCCACTCGATGCCGGAGAACCATGTGCAACGTGTAGAACAGGTGAAGGTGGGTGGTGGTAGAAAGCGTATCACGTGTCTGATCACATCGTTAATGGTGTGTGGTAGGAACTACGTGTTGAATACAGTTGGCAGGACAATGGCTGAGGAGAAACTTGTCCTGTGCTCCTGCGCCATTACTGGAAAAAGGGGTTGAATGCAGTAGCAGCCAAGGAAATTTGTACCGTAGGTCAAGGTACTGTCCACCCGTCCACAGCTAGAAAGTAGTTTCAACATTTTCGGTCTGACACCAGTCTCTATGACAAGCCCAAAAGTGGACGCCCTGTGACGACTGATATAGATGCCCTCCTGAACGCTGTAGAAGGAAACCCAGGAACCAGCCAATCAGCTGGCAGATGAGGTCCAGACATCACAAACCAGTGTCGTTCATCTGCATCAACTTCGGTTTCGCTCCAGGCAACCGAGAATGGTTCCCCATGATTTGACTCCCGCTCAAGCTCAACGTCTGACCCTGTGTGAAGAACTGCTTCGAAACCCAACTGACAGGTTTTGGCGGCGGATCATCACGAATGATGAAAAATTGATCTATCTTAGTTATCCTGACACCAGGAAACAATCGCTTTGACCAGGTACCGAGGCGCAGCCAGTGGTTCAAAGGCGGTTTGAAGAGAATGCTGAGTGGTGGAATTTCGAAGGTTCGGTGCACTGGGGACTCGTTCCACATGGTCGTTCCGTAGATGGGACATTGTATGCTGAACAGCTGCAACGGGTATACATTGTGCGCAGTTTCCAGCACTGGTGAACCGAAAGCGACTGCTCCTCCAATTTGACAACGCTCCATGCCACCGGTCAAGAGTCCACCAGCACATTGCGGACATGGATGGCGTGGACATTTTACCACACCCCTACAGTCCCGACCTTGCGCCATCTGATTTTCATGTTCCATGGCACACTTCCTGCTGGGGCAGACCATTCCATTCCGTGGATGACTGGTATTACGAAGTTCTTTGCTTCAAAGCCTGCAGCCTGGTATCATGGGCTTGTCACTGGTGGAACGTTGGAGAAGGACCATACAGTGTGATGTACTTTGCAGAATAGGCTTCTGTGGTACAGGGAGGCGGGTGCTGCACATTATCTATGAAAACGCTACGAACAGGACTCAGCCTGGTACAATCAGTTGCAGTGACAAGGTCATTAGTTCAGTTTTCATGCCTTGGGCAACTGTTTTAGGAGTTTCCCATCTTTCCTTTATAGTACCTTCATCAATGATTTCACTTTTAGTTAGATTGCTTTTGCTTAAAAAATCTTTGCTTTTATCATGTACGCTTTTGCTCCTGATACTAATGCGACAATTTTCCACATGCAAAGGGAGGTGTTAATTTCATATCTTAAACTGCGTACGCTAACATTGATAGGTAATACAATCTATTGTGTGTAGCGGTTGTTTTCACCCTGTATTGTCAATTTTTGAAGCTGTCGCCCTGGCTTCAAACTATGATCAATAGGAGATCCTTAATAGGATAAATGGCCTCTCCGTGTTCAGCAAATGCACCCAGCTGAACAAGACCTGACAAATGTCAGATTTCAACAAATGTAAGCCAAATTAAGTTGAAATACTTTTGTAATATTATAATTTGTGATAAAATTTAAATTGCTTTATAAATTTTCCAAAGTTCCGGCTTTAATCTAAAATGCATTGACAACGTTAATTGTTCCATGAAAGGTTATTGGTTAGGCCGAAACACAAGTTTCCTTTCGAAAAAGCTTAATCTTGCTCAGTTATTTAAGACGTTTGTGTACGAACTGCTTAAGCTTTATAGACAGTGCTGAAGTTGGAAAATTAGACGGAACGGTGCACTTACAAACCCATAAATTTATATTTAATTTTTCAATAGTAAAATGTATAATCAATGTATCATTTAACATGGATGGGATTTAAGAGCGTCATAACAGTGGCTAAAACTCACGTAACCAATAGCAAATTAAGAATGGAATGAATTATAGTTGTAAATATAGTTATAAATTGTCACGATCCTGGTGTTACTAAAAGTTCAGATTAAACTCATTGTGAAAATAGATTTGAAACACTTTTGAGAATTGCATACGTGTCTTCGTGAATTTCTCGGAACTCTCGAGGCATAATTTTAATTATGCCGGAATTGTTCGGCTAAACTTCAGTACGGGTCATTCCATACCAAATCGATCAATAATTTTAGACCTTAGGTTTTACAAAATGTGATTAGATAATTTTGTTCTATGCATCAGGATCAAAAATACAAATTTTACGCGTTTTGACACCTGATTACAATGTATGTACCTAATTTCAAGATTGTATTTTAATGGGATCATGTTGAAATGTTTCTAACAGGAGTAGTCACTTATGCATAACATGTATAATTAGATTTGACGGGAGTACACATAATGGCTTTTAGGAAAGTAAATTTATTTGGTTAAAATGTGACTTATAGTATCTCATTCTATTGCAGAACAAACCGAGCCACCGTAGCTCAGTTGTAGAGAATTGGCATAGCATTGGAGGTCGTGGGTCCCAGCGGACGACTATCAGGACTGAGATTTTCCTGTTAACAGGCAAATGCCCGGCCCGATACCTTCCCAAATCCCCCCTCCTATTCCGGCCTGAGCGTTAATGCCCTAAAGGCCATAAATTCATAGTTCTAGAACAAAACTAGTAAAAACTAAAAAGTCCAACTTGATACCTATATTTAAAGGAAAAGCAGTAAGAATTATTTAAAATGTTACAGGCTAATAAATCTACCACATGTACTATATTATAATAGTGGTAAGTTTATTAGCCTGTAACTAAATTTCAAACCAATAATTCTTACTATCATTTTTAAATATAGAGATCAGGCTAGACTGATTAGTTTCAAAGGTTCCACTATTTTTAATTCGTATTTTATTTATGGCATCTAGGGATCTAAGGTTCAGGCCGGGATAGGAGGGGAGAGATTCGGGAAGATGTCGGCCGGGACCTATGTTGAAGGTGCCATCTCGGCATTTGAATAGCTTGGCAGGAAAAACCCTAGAAAATGGCACCTACAATGGCATTGGGTCGTACTTTCCCTTTTGGATTTTGTCGGCAGCTTTTGATTCTCTAGAAGTGAGACTAGTTTAATCTGTTGCTAGAAGGCATGATTTTGTTTTCGAAATAAAGCCCCTGCAATCAGACTTCGGTTGTAAATTGCTCATCTTTTCACCTTCAGGAATCTCATTGCATAAGTTTGTTTCTGCACCTTCTTTTCAATTTCCTTTGTTTCAATTTTCAGTATTAAAAGCTTCAATATTCAGTTTCTTAAATGTTTAAATTGTTTATAATCCTTCTGGAGGCAGCATTTTCTCTTGGGACCAGTTGATACCCTCATCTGATTATAATACGACTAGTTCACCGCAGTAAAATCAATAGGTTAACTTGACGCCATGTTTGATGTTTGCAATAGTCTGATTTTCTAACTTAGATCTGTGAATTTTATTTTCCAGTACGTATAAAAACCACCTAACCTGACTTCTAGCCTAACCAATGGTCTTGAACTCTGTAAAATAATCTGATTTTACTGCGAGGATTTACTCAATTGTAACTCGGGATATTTTGAACATGGGATTTAACTTAAAAAAAAGTCATTTACATTTAGTTACTAATTGGTCTAATTTCCCTTTTTGTAAACTGATTCTTTCTTAATTTCTTGAGCTTTTCGCATTTTAACATTTGTAAGTACTTAATTTGTAAAATAATCGAGATCTTGTTAAAATATAAGGCAAACAATAGAAGGCATCTGTACGATTTAACAAGTCTACGGTTTACTTCTCAATGAAGTAGTTTCAATGTAAGTTCATTTCAAGCTCTCATGTTGGCAAAATTCTGATAGTCAGATATTTAACTGGTTTCATATTGCTTTTTCCTGTGACATCTGAACCTTCTTGATCTGTTTTGTTTGTTCCGATCATTTCTAGAACGTTTTTTCTGTGGATCTAATTGTTAATCTTGCTAGTTGTCGGATTCTTCGAACACTTGCTGTATGCTTGTTTTCTAAAGTTTTTATATTCTGATCATTTGAGAGCGGTCAGTCAGTATTACCGTAAGACTTCCATTGATAGTCTTACATTGACATTCTCGGTTGAGACCTTCTGTAGTCGAAGTATGATTGATACCCAGACTTTCTATCTTTCCTTTGGTATTCTAAAAACTACGTAGTTGGAGCTGTATTTCTTTGCATATTAAAAGTTGGCATTTTGCCATTGCTAACTGCCAAGATACAAAGATTAATTTTGTCCTTTGTCACTGTAGTGTAGTAGTCTGCTTGGTAGGGCAACATTCTCCGTCTAACCAATGGTTCCTCCAATGCTACATTGAATTTCTTTTCCTCTTGCCTAATAGCCACTTCCTCAGTCCCTTCGAAATCCAAGGTATTTAGTTCTATCGTTGTACCACCTTTTGCCAGTTTGATTTGTAGTTCTCAGAGGGGGATTTTCTTACAACGTGGAATAAGTTTCCTTCATATCCCAGGCTTAAAGGGGAATATTTCAGAAAACAACCTGTTAAGATTTTTGCAGAGGGGAAATTCCAACCATCCCCCGCATCAAATCGAACACTGGCTTTTGTAAGTCATACAAGCTTCGTTGAATGCTATCTAGCTGGTAGTTATATTGAATAGCAGGTACTGAACTGAGTAGCGACCACAGGGGCGTAGATTTGAGGCTGCCATTATTTTGCTATCAGGCCTCCATTGTTTTATCCTATGCTATTCAAGGAAGGAAAGGATTATTTCATTTCACCACTTTCGGAAAAATGCAGTGGCTCTTTCTATAACATTTACTGTCACTTAGATTGAACACTGCTATGCAAAAGGCAACGGGAAGTCACAATTTGATCAGGTATATATTTTTCTATTGATCAGTTCTGGAACGAATTGGACAGTCTGAAATCTGAACTAGCTGTGGCCTTGAGATAATACAGGTTAAAAATTCTTCCATTAGCGAAGTTTACCTTCGAAAGATTCAATGTTCGTTAGTGGTGTGGAAGCCCTTCGAAGGGACGTAGGTGAGTGTTAGATTTGCACGTATGAGAATTTGCTGAAATGTGATTTCTTTTTCAGTATCCTTTGATGTTTATGGATAAAAATAGCATTGATGAAGCCAATAAGGAGAAACTGACTGGAGCTTACGATTTCCTGAACACATTCATTGGGGACAACTTGTACGCTGCCGGAGACAAGCTGACCATTGCAGACCTTGCTCTTGTTGCTTCGGTTTCTACAGCAGATGTAAGTGAAGTTCTCATGTAATTTTACTGGAAGTAGTCTGTTTTGTACTATGTACAGCTGTGGACAAAAGTATTGTCGCATTCCTGTCTCAGTTCAAGTGGGATTTCAAGCCTTTCTCGTTTTACGTAAATTATTCAAATTTGAATACAGGAAAACAAATTAACTTTTACGGACCAAAGTTAGTTTCGTCCTTCAATAATGAATAAAATTAAATTTAATAAAATATTAATAGTTAGGATTATGTGCAGGCATTTTGGGGACAGAATAGTCTCAAAAGTATCTGCACACAATCCTTCAGTTACTACTAGCATTTAATTAAAACTAATTGTACCCATTATTGAAGGACGAAACTAACTTTGGTCCGTGAAAGTTAATTTGTTTTCCTGTATTCAAATTTGAATAATTTACGTAAAACTAAAGGTGGGGAAACCCCACTTGGATTGAGACTTAAATCACATATTCCAGATTCGGAAAGATGTAACTCGTATGACATCTACTAACGAAAATAAAAAAATTGAATTATTTCCATTGTCACAAAATTATCACTTAAAAACTGGATTTATACAACTTGGTAGACATTTGTACTTGGATTTTTTTTTTTGTCTACGAAATATATTTTTGCAAATATCGCCCTCATTTAGCAACACATCAGAATATTTTTTTCTGAAAAGTGAGTCATGTGATTGTGCAGTCTGTTAGCCAATTTATACAGTTTCAAATTTTTAACGTAGTCAGACATGAGACGAAACTTTTGTCTAGCTGTGAAGAGTAGGCCTACTTTGACGTATGGGCATTGCAGAAGAAAACTTCTTAAAACAAGGTGATGGGTGCGAAATATGAATTGCATTTTTCTCTAATATTGGTGTGACTTTCCAAAGAAATAATAGTTCGTGTGTGAGCACTTTTAATTTTTTTTTTTTTTTTTTTTTTTTTATTTTTTTTTTTTTTTTTTTAAGTGTATGCAATATAAACAGGAATGTATTGCCACATACAGGGTATCCCCGAAATAATGGCGCAAGTTTCGGGAGGGGATTATTTAGATCAAAAGAAATTTTGAAATTGATTAGTTTCAGAGATAAAATAGTCAGTCAGAAACAAGAACCCAGTGCATAATACAGGGGACCTTCTTTTATGACGGAAATTGAAAATATAGGTCCTAATGTTAATTTAGCCTGGGGGGGGGTCACTTTTTATTGGATTTTGGCCAAATTGAAAATATAGGTCCTAATGTTAATTTAGCCTGGGGGGGGGGTCACTTTTTATTGGCTTTTGGCCACTACCTAGAAAAATGGCAGCAGATTTTCACTTTTTGATCATACCTCGTTGGAAATAGGAAAAGTTTCAAACAAAAGTTAGATTACAAAAAAATACCTCTTTGCTGTTTATAGCTCCTCTTAGTTTTCGAGAAAAAGGTATTTGGCGGGGAGTTTACCATTCAAATTACTTTTTAACACTCAGATTAATCTTCAAGATAGGGAAGTTAATCTTGATCAAGCTCTCTTCTGTATTTTTATTACTGTAATGAGAGATTTTTAGTAGGAAAATAAAGTTCAAATGATTGCATTTTGATGATTCATCAAGTTGGACTATTTCAATCTCTGGTTCATTTATGTCCACTCCTGGCGAGTTTTCACAATCCCTGATTTACTACACAGCTGAGCAAGGTCTGCCTGCTGTTTTGCATTCACAAGAATCCAGTTCTTACAGTTGCATGATATTAAGTGCATGATTTTCTCGGGTGCTGGCGGAAAAGGTGTTGGTATACGTTGTAGTGAATTGCCAACCAAACTCCATCCTCACTGATAAGAATCCAAATCATTCCCAAGCCAATTCTGAACTTGATGCTATACACACAAGCTGTCTGGGGGCAGGAGTAGTTGATGCTGGGGGGGAGTAGTTAGTGAGGCTAAATCAAAATTACTTTGCAGCAGTATGGTGGTGGTATATGAAAATCTGCTGATCTAAGGTTTTATTTTATTTACCATATCAAGCAATCATACAATTCTCTTCTGCAACTGCAACTTGGTCTTTGGTAGCATCTGTCGTTGAAAACATCCTGAATTTCTAAGCCATTCTTTTTTCAATAAATATAAGACTCCGGCAATTCACGATACAGTAGGACATCTTTGACTTCACGATGGATCTTTCATTGTTTAGATATTTTGGCAAATTATTTTACAACCAGATTGTCCTAAATAACTAAATGTTTTCATTAATGGTTGTCTGTATCCTGATCAACAATGAGGTGGCTGGAAAAGTGATAAAAGCCTTCTTTTTATAATTAGACTACGTGTAAGTAAAATTTTCATTATTGAACTTCCGGAACCTATTTTCTGTAGCATAGGATGTGGGCTTTACTTGTTGGGTAGTTTTGGATAGCCGTAAAAGATAAGTGTGATTACCAAAATGTACATTCACATGACTTGTAAGGGTCTACATAAGTTGCTGGTCTTGGCCACACTACACAGTGTAAGTGGTATTGTTCATCGACGAGGTAAGTGAATTCTGTTTAGGAATAATATTTTGCTGCTCTTGTTGGAAAACACACTAGGTAGGATTTTTTCTTGCAAATAATTGAAAAGGGCATCGTAAAATTGAAAATATATTGTATTTCAACGAAACAATTATCTTAAAGATTAATCGAAGTGATAAAAGTAATTTCTATGGTGAACTCTCAAACTAAAACAATTAAACAAAAAAAATAATTTTTAATTTCTCGAAAAAACCGCAAGAGACAAAAGTTACAAGAACAAGAGATTTTTTTTTTTTTTTTTTTGAAACTGTTATATTTCCAACTGTTATCGAGATATGATCAGAAGAAAATCTGCCGCAATTTTTCAAGATGATTGCTACAAACAAGCCACCAAACACTCCCTCTCTAAATTTATTTAAAAATATATAAAGTATCATACTCTCCCAACTATTCACGGGTTTCAGATTTATGACCGGACTAGCACTGTCACGACGGCATAGTAACAAATGACGTCATGGCTCTACACATGACTTAAGCAGTGTCGGATTAGCAAATTACTCTTAGTAGTACCCGATACATCTAGTTTTTGATTGAGTGCCGCATAAACAGGTTTCGCAACCTAAGAATTTCATTGTCAAAGATCAAATAATCACCCCTCAGTTTGTCATTATTCCAAGGACTACTAACGAGCTGTAAATTGACACGCTGATATGGTTTCATGAAGTATAGGCCTTCGGTTATTGTGATGGTAGTATACGTGCATATAAAGAATATTTGTTTACATGTTGGTGTTCATTTATATATTCGCAGTAGGAGTAGCAGTCGACGAAAGTTCGGTCGGATGAGGTTTACAGATAAACAATACTAGTCCCAGTATTTTCTCTTTAAGCTCAGGAATCTAAGCGGAGACCATCCTTTCATTAACTTTCAACTCATGTTACCATCAAATATAGGGATGAAATAACTCCAAACAAGAAAGAACTCAATGCTTTATATTCCAATGAGAAAATGAAAATTCTATTCAAAATTTGTTGCGTTTAGGGAAGATCGTTGAAACGTTTACACAATTACGAAGCATCTATATCAATTCCATTTTTAAGACTTAACCCGTTACAAATCTTAATACTATGATGGGACTGACTTCATACATCGGAAAGCCAAACTTCAACGTTGTTTTTGAAAACAGAAGTCAGATCTTATATTAAGACCTGCAGACCAACGTTCTGCTCAAATTAAATGTACACTACTCACATAGCAAAATGTCGTCCCAGGAATATCTGACTGATCTCCTGGCAGGATTTTGGGACGTCCGTAGGACGACCTGTTAAGTCCCGTTTACATCCATAGGACGTAGTTATAATTAATCCTTCGTATAACTATACGAAGGCATATCCTTCGTATAGTTATAATTAAATAATAATAATAATGTAATTTAATTTATAGAAATTCCAGGTAGGTAATCCCGCACGGCTTTCCGGGGGACATCCAGGGGACCTCCATACGGGATGAACTGTTCGTATTGCCCAAAGTTATCCCACGGACGTCCTTAGGACATCGCTATGGGAGCTTGAGATCTGACGTTAATGGGATCTAAAAGGGACGTCCCAGGGATGTACTCTGTGGGCTATATGCGCATTTCTACAAAATATTTATAGTAGTAAAAAAAATAGCAATAAAATGTAACTTGCATCACGTGCGTGTAAAACTAACTTGCATCATGTAATTATAGAAACTTCTCAATATATTGTTTCAGTGCACGTGGAATCAAAAGTATTTAATCGTAATAAGCTGAGGTAATTGTTAAATTAATAAATAAAACTAGATGGTATACGCATCATAGTAGAAGGGATACGTTAATTTGTAAGGTTAATCGGAGGTTATATGGCGACAGCTCTGGATATAAGAACTGAATGTAGTTGCTAGTGACCAGAAATAGGGTGCATATTGTGCATGTAAGTGAAGATTTTTTTTTTCTTTTTGTTCTGGGAATTATTTTTCCTCATGAACAGGATTGATAAAGAATTAGAGAAACTAAACGAACTAAATTTTCCCTAAGGCCCCTCCTACACGAGCTAGGGAAACGCGGAAGTTTTACCGCTAGCAAATTGTGCCCTTTTTAACAAAATCCATGCTTTAAAATGTCAAACTGCTGTGAAAACTTGGACATTTAAAACCAGGAGTTTTGTTAGGCGTATTTTGAATATTCAGTTGGAACTTTTCAGGGTTGGTTTAATTTTGACCTTACATGAATGAGACAGAAGTTTTTCACCAATGACTGCTACTCATCCTTCAAATCCTAGCTTGCTCCACTCGGGAACAAGTTTGCAATATTTCGGAGTGTTTTAAGGTTTAAAGAATTTCAACAAGTCATTTAGCCGCCTCTTGGAATTACAACCAATGAAGGTTTTCACTTAGGTTAGTCCCCCCCACTCTCCCCATAGACAAATTTTAGTCGACTGGGAACATTCCCTACTCCCCCCCCACTTCCAGCACAGGTACAGACATGGCCAATGCTTTGCTTCTTAAGTATTGTTTCATGTAATTTAAAATTCAGCCCAAAAAATTTTGATCAGTCATGAAATAGGACTTCATTATTTCTGGTTTGCTTACGCATTAAAACAGCGCAACTGACATAGATTTGTTTCTCAATCTTTTTAACAAATTGGATCTACCATAATGACAGTAAATACATTCATATTCTGAGCTGAAAGGTATTTCGCATTGCCAATAATATTTAATATGGAATCTACAAATCAGGTGTATAGTAAATGGCACGTAGTGATAGTTTAACAAAAAAAAAAAACTTAGTGCTTGCAGTGGTAATATGACAGTGAAAGTTTAAATTCTTTTATAACAAACTTCTTGGGTATGATCAGATTATAAACTTTCTGCGTTCAGAATGGCGGATGAGTTCCGCGCAATCTGATACAAATGTCGTTGATTTTGAAAAGTGATCTACAATTTCCTTAGGAGATATTAGAACTTCAGTTTTTACTAATGTACTTGCATTGTAGTTACATTCGTAATAATCTTTAAGAGACTGGTATTTAATTGGTACAGGTACTTTGAAAGTTTGTCTAGTTACAGCAAAGAACATTCCAATATTTATCACGTTAATGGAAACCAGCAAATTATTAATTTTCTTTTTTCTCACTTGCAGGCAGTTGGATACGATGTTCGAAAATACCCAAATGTTGCCAGATGGTACGATAACCTCAAGAACTCTATTCCGGACTATGAAGAAACCAATCAATCTGGAGCTAACGCTTTCGGCGAAATGTACAAAGAAGCTCTTAAGCGCAAGGGCATATCTTAATGCCTTGTTTTATGTGGTGAATTCTGTTTTTGTATTGAATATTTTCTATGAATTTTTGCTGTTGCTTGAAATTATGAATTGAAATTTGTAGATCTCTAAATCTGTTATAGCAAATTATGAATTTTGTAAATTTGGCTGTTATAAAGGATTTAATCATTGAATAAAAGTTTATCTTCCAGTAAAAATGTTGTATTCTATGAACATTAAAAGGTTAGTACAGATCCGTAGCCTAGGAAGGCTCAGCCCTCCTTTAAATTTCCTTAGCCCTCTACTTTACATACATATATGGAAATTAAAGGTCAAATAGCCTATATATTTCATACAATTTTGTTCGTATTCTTTTAAATTTATAATACTGGTTTATAAAATCAACGGAGTTTTCATTGGGATGCATAATTGGAAAACTCGTTGAAGTGTTGAAAATGACTGCCTCATCGATACACGCTGCTAGCCATATTAATGAACTGCTGTCGCGCGCAATATATCTAGCGAAATTTACTGACAATTGTAATTATAATAATAATTTAAAAAATACTGAGAAAGTTAATAAATTATTGGAAAGGAGTAAGAAATTATTCGAATTCAGAAAACAGTAGAAGCATAGTTTAAGCGGCACTAGACTTTGGAACTGAAGGCGAAGTATCTTATAAAGCGAGTCTCATTCAAATTATAAATGAAGCCTATATACTACATTGTACGTAATAGACTGACAACAGTCATTTGTATTACTTTCGTATAACAATTTGACTATTTCAGTCCGTTTTTGTCCAATAATTTCAGCTTCCCCAATAGTTCATCGAAATGACTGATATCAAGCGATATTGATCTATGTTCAGATGTAGATCAATATAGAATGGCAAACAATTTTGCAGATATTTAGGGTTTTGATAAACTGCATTACTTATATTTCTACAGTAGATTTTGAGAAAATTGTCTTGATTTTAGTTTTTCATCACGTGTCTTCAGTTGATCTATTTCCCCCCCCCCCCACTGGTCTTTAGCTAGATTCGAACCTAGAAACTTGCAATTAGCAGTCCGTGGCTTGTCACTACTGTGCCAATGTAAGTTTTTAGTAATTGCTCTGACCTTTTTCATCAATCACTTCAGTTGTATGCAAACTAAAAGTAGTTTCAAAACTAGTAGAAATCATGTCCCGCTGATATCGCCATGTGCGAAACTTTGAAAACAATAGTTACTTACACACGACGCCCCCCTCCAAACGATCTGCCAAGTCGATAATGCGCGATGACGACTTGATATTTTAATGTATCTTTTTTTTCTGTAGGTTTTCTGGTTGAAATACGTAATTAGTCGGTAATAAATAACAGAGAATGTTAGTTTTAAAGCACATTACTTTTTAAAAATATTAGTTTGCATTTCATTTAATCAGAAATCCGCAGAAAGCTACAATTCTTCTGGACCAAAAAAGTCAGCCACAGCAAAGTTACTTGGATTAATGTGAATTCAGTTTCAACAAAAAATGTTTTCAGAGTACAATCCTTAGAGAAACCGTATGCGAAGAAAGGCCAAAGCTTTACACCACTCTTAGAGAACATTGAGCAAATATTAGAGGCCTAAACGCTTCGAAACAAAACCAGAAGCAGAAAATATTTAAGATTTTGAAGCAAGAACCCAGCTCTGATAGGAACAAAAGTCCAGCAATTTAGTTCATCGCAACATTCGTCATTGAGGTCTATGAAAATAGGAAACAGTTTATTGGATTAATTGTTGTCAACGGTGGTTTCATGAGAATACTTAATTGGATCTTGCGTGCTCTGTAGCAAAAGGATATATATCTTTGAAGCTTTTCCTTGTTTTTTAAATGTCTCAATACTTAGCTGTAGGCGTAATAGAACTTGATTAGTCTAAATTCTGTTAAGAATATCAGTGATAACAAGAATTAGGTCTTTTGATGAACAGGTCGATTTGTCTTCAAAATTGCTTCTAAATTTTTAAATTTTATTTCAATACTAGAACTTATTTTTTTAAACTTAAAAACAAAGTTTCTAGGCCATTAGTATTGCTGGACGTACTAGAAGAAATTATTGATAATCCTTGATCACTGCAGTTCTTAAAAGAATTTAAGTAAATCAGTTGGGCTTTAAAATAATAAATATTTACGCATTTACACAAGAACTTTATTACTTGATTTTAAGGAATTTATTTATAATGATTAGTGTTATGTACACGCAATAAATTCTTTCTAGTTGAACTTTCACCCATACTTTGTATCAGAGAATCGTCACTACCTGCATCGTGGCCACACCTAGGGAGAGAGCCTCTGTAAAAGTTTGTCAATTTCAAGCCCACAATGAACTTTTTCATGAAAAAGCTATTTTAATTAACCATCGGAAAAGTCAATTTCCTACACTTTTAAAAAGTTTTCTAGAGCGTTGAAGAAACTGCCCATGTATCTCGGACTTCCCTATGTAGGTGAATATTTGTCACCCTATGCCTCTCCCTAAATTTTGTGTAGCCCGTTTTCGGCTGGCTAGTCTGGTTACGTGAATGTGGGTGGTGATTCTCCTTGTCTGTTTTATCTGCCTATGTACAACTTGTTTCTAGTGGAGA